>JAOEHY010019606.1:0-17540 GCA_025447955.1 Psilopsiagon aurifrons | reverse complement strand
ATTTCCACCCCCCTCCCCCCCCCCCCCTCTTCCTGCTGGGAGGGGAAAAAAGGGGAGGACTGAGCTAGTGGATGCATGTTTCTGAATTACTAGCTGGGCTTAAACGAGACTAAGTTATCCTTAGCAGGAGCCTATGCTGTTGTTGTGTTTATGGCACTCCTCCTTAGCATATTATGGAGGAGAGGTCTGATGCTTTTACAGCTGATGTAATGGCCGTGGTGCAAGCACAGAAACTCCTGCCTTTGAGTGACTTTTCATACAGCCTGTGGTTTATCTAAACTATTCAGGACCTTAAGAATGGTTTCTCCCATAGCCTGCTTCATCTCAGGTCAGGAAGTACAAAATTGTCTTCATTATCCTTGGGACATACGTAGGATTTGGGTATAATGGATGGGGAAAGGTCATCTTCAAACATACACAAGAATGAACTGAATGAACTGTACAGCTTGGAGAAAATATTCTGACTCTTAGAAAACAAACAGCTGAGTCAAAACGGAAAGGAAACACACATGTATTCATCTTACTCTTTTTTTTCCCCTCTAGAAATGACATCCAGACATTGGTACCCTATTCCTTGGACTACTTGACAGCTAGGTTCATATGTTACTGCTAAAGGATTTTTAGTGGGTCACAGGGGTAAGGCGAGTGCTGTCTCCGTCCACTCTTGTGCAGCAGCACATGACTGCCAGATACTATTCCTAGAACTGTATATAATCTTGCATATACCCTAGATGATGCAAAAACTCATAAAGACTGAGTCTGTCCATTTATACGTGAGACTTCACTTTAGTGGGAACTATGAGCTGAGATCAATGGAGGATCAGGCCATAAGAAAAGAGCTGAAAAGCCCTATTGATTGTTTTCAACATTAGGAACACACAAAAATGTAGATTTTGAATGATGCCTGCGATTCTAAAAATATGCCCTGATAAAACAGTTGTCTGACGCCTTCAAATTAAGTGTTTTCTCTGGTAGTCTGAGCATTTACCTAAGGCTTCTAAATTTATTTCCTAGCCTGACTAGCCAAGTGACCTTTCTGAAGTTATTTATATTGTCTTTTTATTTCTATTCAATTACTCAGCATAAATCAGAATGAGAATTCAAGGCCTCTTTCTTCTTCATCTTTATCAGTATGCAATGAGCCTGATCCAAAGTCTGCTGAAGGCAGCAGATGGGGCCTCACTGACATTAGCTGACTTTGACTGGGACCATCATATACACCACACCGAACACTAGTACCCTGTATAACACATCCCGGTTCAACCAATTGGCAAGTCATATGGGTTTCATATCACCCTATTCAAGGGAAAAAGATTTGGAGGTCTCTCCATATCCTTACTTTGGAACATAAAAAGCTGCTTTTGGTATTTAAAAAAAGAAAAACGAATGTTCTGTTAGCAGTTTAATTAAAGGATCCTGATTACTTATGGATGCATATGCTACCTGGTTTATCTACTGAAAAAAAATTCAGATACCCTTTGGGATTCCTATAACACCTCCTGCAGCAGTAGCTTTAGATCTCATATGATCCCTATCACTTCTTTGGTTCACTACTGATCATTACTTGAACTGTGAGATGACCAAAGCTACAGGAGAAATTCTCTCTGTGAAGAATTTATGTTCAGGTGCTGAATTTTTTAAAACTTATGAAATCTAATTAATTCTGGGACTTGTAACCTGAGCTGGGATGAAACAGATATGTCAGTATGGTAAGAACTTCATTACAGAAGGAGCAAAGCTCATGGGTGATATAGGCAAAGAAACTGGTCACCAGACTCAAAGCTGTTATGAGGAGAAACATGGCAAATAAACAGTATGATTGCCCAAGTCTAATTTCTGCTAAATATTTTAATTCCCTGTGCCAACTGTGAGCCAGGTAATTATTGGCCCTGTCATGATGGATGAATACTGAACATCTTAACATTTTTTATTCTTTTTTTTTGTTTTGTCTTGTCCTTTGTTAATCCTCACAAAGGTGTGGAAAGCAATTTGCAATCCTGCTATGCCATTCTGCTTTAGGAAGGGTGGCGCAAATTCAATGTCTTCATGTTTTCTTTATCCTTTCATGAAAAGCCTTCAGAGAGTTAGATATGGTGTGCTGTCTTTTTGTGCTCTTTTGGCAAATACCATCTCAGAATGGATAAGAAGATTTCTTTTTTATACGTGGGTAACTTTTTCCATTGGAGTCTGTAACTTAACATCATAGACTGTTCCCTGTCCACAGTGCTTATGTCATCAGTTCTCTGTATAAAACCTTCATGTTTTAACTGGGGCAAAATTCACTAAGGATTTTCACACGATTAATGACAGCTATTGGGATTAATGAAGACTGGCTTCAGCCATGAGATCACAGATGAATTTTATGACTCTGATTCTTAAGTTCAGCAGATCTAGCAAGGAAAACCTATATTCAGCACTTGCCTATGTCTCTCAAAGCCTTAACTCATGGTGTATTTTTGTACTGCAGTATATGAAGCCTGATGAATACAGTGTAAAATGCTCATTTTGTTAAACTACTCTTTTGTGCCATTTAATATATTCCTATCTTTTTTCTGGTACACAACCTAAGGAAGAAATATGTCGTCAGCCATGCTAAAACCATTGCAATATCTGGGAAAGAAATCGTTCTCAAGTCTCAACAAATCATCTTTTTACAGCACTGCTTGTTAAGAATTCATTTAAGAAATGATCCCTAAGAGGCCACATATGAACACTGTGCTATCCTAATCTATCTTTTCCTGACTATTAGGTTGATAATGGGTATTCCTTTGCACAGTCATTATGTATTGTTGTCAGTCTTGAGCCAGTTTTATGACCTATGTCCAAGATGTATCCTCATTCTCATTAAAGGCTTTAAATGACCCATTAATCTTTTGCTTTGTTTCTCCAATTTTTCTGGCTTCTTATACAACTTCAGGATGTTGGGAGTTTTTTAGATAGCAGGAAAGCAGCATAGCTAGCAACATGTTCCATTCTTGATTCAACAACCAGAGATTTTCTCTATTGTGACTACCAACTTTCAACAAGCAAATCTACAGTTTAGCTACCAAATGACTGTGCTGAATCCCAGCAGTAGCACTGATGGACCACAGTAACGAAATCTTTCTGTGGTATAATGAATGTGTGTATGCAGAGTGTACCCATGCAGCTTTGTTGTTGTTATCTGTTAGAATATACAGACAGTGCCTATGTAAATATTTCAAATCATTTCTAGAATGTAGAGAAAGTATGTTCCCCTTTAAGATTTGCAAGAGAGATTTCTTGGTTCGAGTTTATAGTATGGTCTGGACATTGAAGGTTTTAAAATACCAGCTTCCTCCTGCCTTACGTTTAAATATCTCTTTATCAGAAAATGAAAGTTAGTCAGTCTTCATTTAAAAAAAATACTTTTGGGGCATAACACACTGAAAAAAGGATGCAGTAATCATTTAACCATAGGTAAAATGTATTAATGGTCCAAGATCATTACATTGTGTTTTAGAAGTCCCTCTGTTAATAAACTTTGTAAAATACAGACTATTCAAGACAGCACAATCCATATAAGAACACAGAGAAGGAAGAAAAGTCCAGGCAAATAACTTCTGTTACTAGTTCATATTCCCCTGTCCTAGAAATCTGGGTAAATGCAGGTAGATTCTCAACCTTCGTCTTTTCTTGACTGATTGCTAGGCATAACCTGCTGGTATTGGAATTGGAAATTGTCTGAGCACTCTTTTTTCTATTTGGCTGACAAAGTACCAACAGAGCAAATCATGGGTTATTTCACTTTTCAATGTAGGCTGTCACCCCCTAAGTTTGGTGGTATGGTGGCACTGGTCTGTATTGTCTCTATTGGAGTTTTTAAAACAAATAGGGTTAATGTAAATGAATAGGTTCTTTGCAGCTCTTGTGTCAGCTGTCTACTGATAGTTGTCCGCTAATGTACATTGCCTGATCATTAGTTTATCATTGCCTAATGCCTGGCCATTCTTCCTGTGGAGCTTGTTGTTTTATTGAACTGCTTCATTAGTATCGTGAGTCTCTAAAGCTAGGTTGTTTTCTCTTGAGAAAAGAAAAAAACGATCAGAGATACACCTACCCTAGCAGAAATGTACTATTCTTGGTAAACTTCTGTCCTTGTGTGCATACTAATTAATTAAGTTGTGATACCTGATGAAATAACTGACACACAACTACATTTGTTTATACATATTGCCATCAGTTTACATGTTAATAGGCAAGGTGAGTGTTTATGGCAATCATATTTAATCCTGCTCTTAATGGATCAGATGTGAACTGTCGGAGGTTGGCCCACTGTCAGTGCTTTTGCTTTCCACCAGTGTTTGGAAATACACCAATCTTCCTGAAAAAAAAAAAAATCCCCTTACAATATACTGCATAGTTCCAGGCACCAGCTGTCTCCTAAAACACATCACCTGTGGATTGATGCCATATGACCTTGTTACTCACATGTTAACCTATTTTTGTCTCTCTGTCTCAGGTATTTTTATTGTGTCCATCACTGCAGTTTCTTGTGTTGCTTAATACTTAGCCCTTAACTGTTTAGCAAGCCTAGCTTTTAATTAATGTGTTTGATTCAATCTTCCTTGTTTTCAGACCCCCACTGAAGGCAGTGGAAGCATTTCTGTGCATTTTATATGATATTGGATCACTTTGTTAGACCATGCATTGACTTTACTGTCAGTTTTAACTATTTTGGGTAGTATTTAAGAGGTATCAAGAATAAAATTGCCTGATGCGATCTCATAAATAGTGAATGATGTTCCAATTTTTTTTTAAGGAAAGTGGTTTTGCTATGAACTTTTCTATGGACAAAACACTGCATATTTATTGTAAATTTTCTTCATTTGACTTGCCACTGATGGACATGATGATTTGCAATCCTGATTCGTCTCTTCATTCCGTATTTGTTAGCCTTGCTGTCCATCTTAGATTCTTTAACAGAAGTTTAATATTTACTGAACATTCTAAATGTGTGGGATTATTGATGGCATGGTTTCTGAACACAGATTGGAAGTACTATATTTGTACAGATCCTAGTCTGTTTCAGAACCTAGCATGGTGGGGACATTAGATGCTATTGAATTAATAAATAACGCCCACTCCCATCTTTGTTGGTAATGAAAGACAGATACCTGTTTTATGAAACGCACCTGTATTATGACACTATTGTGATGACGGTGGTCCCAATGTTTTTAAAGCTAAAAAGAATCTAACTTAAAACTGTAACTTAATAAAATGAAATCAATTAATATCCAGTTTAGTTTACAAATACAGAAGGTCCACTTTTGGCTCAACACCTTTGAGAAATTGGATCTGTTTAGATTTGAGGAGCAGATGGGAAGAGCTGGCATTTATCAAACTTACAATTTTTTATTACAAACAATACTAGATATGTGTACCGTGACATTCTCAAGAACACTGATGTGCCACTCACTGTCATAGGCCCATTCTTACAGCTTCTTGAGAGTGAAATGTTGTGAAACTTTGCACTTCAAAGGGTTATTCTCATTTCTTTGGCAATTTTGGTGTCATTACTATCCCCTAAAGTTCCCAACTCAAAGGACTGTCTTATAGTCAACAAGATGTTCTGGAAAACAATTTATTTTGTGTTCTTCTAATGTGGTTTTCTCTGCAACAACGAAGACTAGAATTGCCATTAAAGAAACAAAATCCCATTTAAACAGAGATTAGTTAGTTTTATATGCTAGTCTGCTCTTGAATTTATTATCTAGAACTGAAAAGAAACCACTAATAAGAAAAGTCTTGAATAAAATGAAGAGTAGTTAGTTCAGTATTAGTAATGGACTATGAAAAATCACTTTACTTCAGTAGCACCGTAGTCACTTCTTGCATGATCATGAAAAAGCTCTTATAAAATTCTGGCCCCAACCTCTCCTGAAGTCACAGAAAATTTTGAAGATGGGTTTGCTGGAGCCAAGTTTTACAGCTTGATATTTAGAATCTATGAAGCCTACGAAGACAGACTGAAAGAATTGGGGTGCTTTAGCCTGGAGAAGAGAAGGCTTCTGGGATGCTTTAGAGCAGCCTGCCAGTACCTAAGGGGGGCCTACAAGAAATCTGGAGAAAGACTTGTTTTAAGGCCATAGGACAAGGGGGAATGGCTTTAAACTGAAAAAGGGTAGATTTAGATTAGATATGAAGAAAAAATTCTTTACTGTGAGGCTGGTGAGATACTGAAAGAGGTTTCACAAACATATTGTGGATGCATCACCCCTGGCAGTGTTGGCCAGATTGGATGGGGCTTTGGGCAACCTTGTCTAGTGGAAGGCATCCCTGCCCATCGCAGGGGGGTTGGAACTAGATGATCTTTAAGGTCACTTCCAACCAAAACCATTCTATGATTCTATAATCTGTTTCTTTGGGAGTTAGTTTGGTTGATACTTCTGGAGCACATTTACCAGACAAGTTATTTGTGTTGATCAAGGAGGCATAAGTGCAGCACACGCTATACAGGCAGGTTCCTCAGTTCCTTCAGCTGCAGCTCTTGTACCACCATAATACTTTCCTTGAACCTGCAATGCCAGGACTGAGACCTGAGTCCTGAGGCATGCCGTCAATGAAGTTCTTATGGTCACAGTGCACTGCCAAAAGTAATGCTGCCTCAAGGTAGTGATGCTTGGCTATACTGTGGATCTATCTTCCTAACTGATTAGATGACACATATCAGATATGAAGTAGCCTCTTAATCTTTGAATAGAACGCTCACACTAGATTTTCTTCCTTTTCTTCTCTCCTATAAACTTTCATGAGCTAGAATGTGCATGTATGACAAAATATTGCATTTGATGAAAACTGTTACTCTTTCATCAGCTAGTCTTACTTTTATAGTCCTGATGATGAATCCCTGGAGATGTAGACTGTGCTAATTTGCACATATTTAATGGGACTGTCTATAGCTGTGGTGTGTTCCTACTGCACAGCTACATTCTGACTTTTAATCTCTGCCTACTTACTAATGTTTACAAGGGATAGGCTGGGAAAAGCAGATGTACCTATTACAACTTAGTTTACTATTAAATCTGTAATCACTTGAACTGATCTTTTCAGTTGCATGGGCTACTGCTCTGAAAGCCCCAATATGTCTAGTCCAAAGTCTATTCTAGCCCATCAGTAACTTATTGTCAGCCCAAAGGTTTAGTTCCAAATATAAAATAAAATAAATTTGAAATTTTATATATAAAATATGAACGTCATCCTACTGTATATAGCCTGCTATCCTTCATGGTTATGATAGAAAAAGAGCAAAGTATACAATTTTCCAACTCACTGGAATATCAAGAATCTTTGTACTGTCTTGGCCTTTATTTTTTTTTAGAAATATGATTCCCATTTTGAATATAAGTCCATGTAGAACTGCTATGCATTAAAATATATTGCACTAAATGCTGACTGTTCTCTGATGGTGAATCAGGTCCTTGTATAGATTGATAAATGTCCTCTTTCTGTGTCTGGAAAACTCACAAGATACATGAAATAAGAAAAATGCATAAATATATTTTTTAAAAATATACTTATGTTGTTGCTGAATACTTGTTAGCCTGCACCACCACCAATTCAGATGCTAGGGTGAGTAAACTGGATTTCCATTTTGGCCATCAATATCTGGCAGGTTTCTGAATACTTATCTACAAAGATATTCCTCAATATGGCAACTCCATATGTTCCCTGAGGTGCTGACTTATGAGTTTAGATATTTACTACAATATTATAAATGCTGCACACAATGATCATTCATTAATGTTTTTGATTAGAATATTTTCAATACTTACTAATCTTTATCAGCATGCAAATTAACAGAAAAATAATGGGTGACTCCTCTTTGGATAGAGGTATTCCCTCAAGCACGTAATTTTTTTCATTTCCTTTTTAGTTACATACTGCAAGGGAAACTGCTTGGTTTACGGCTTAAACCGCGACAGTTCTTTTAGGAGGGGGAAGTGAGTGAACAAACTGCGTGGCTGATTTACAGCTTAAACCATGACAAAAATAGAATGTGAATTTGAATCAATATAATGGCAAGTATAAAAAGAACCCAACAGTGATCACTATCTTTTGTTGCTGGTCTGGAATCTCCTAATTTTTTTGATAGCATATAATGTAGGTGCATTAAGAAAGAATTAAGAAATTTAAGTTTGTTATATAATAAGAGGAATTAATCTGATTTTCTTATATAAATAGATAATAAATAACAGATTTTCTGAATCTTTTGAGTAGGTCTTTCCTTGACATTTACAGAAAGAGTTTTTTCTTCATACACTTTATAGCAAAAAATGCAGTTAGAGATTGAGTTATTTCCTTAAGAGTAGATTCATGACCCAAACCCCTTAATTTCAGATGTAAAGTGGCTTAGCCACATTCATAAACAGAGCTGTGAATTCTTTTCCATCTGAACTTATGTTCTTTGATTTTCACTGAATGACTGACCATTTCAGCATGCTCTCCTGATCGTATATAATTCAGTCCTTGACCATGACAAACCAATCATTCACAACTGACCCTTGAAATTAATTAATGCCAATCACTGCTATCAGCCAAGAGACATTCTGAGGGATTTCAAAAAGAGATTGATGTTACATGGTGCTAAAGGTAGATGTAGAAAATGCATTCAGTCAGTGAATTTCAGAAGAACTTAAATTACATTTACAGATTACTAAAATCCTTTCTAGTATGTGTAGTTACAAGATGGTAGTCATCAATGTATACTAAAGCTGGAACAAGTGCTCAGTGTGAAAATGCTAATTTTCAGATACTTATATCTTGAAAACCATAGGTGGTCTTGGCATGGAAAATAACATGCTACCTCCAAATTTGAATCTCTAAAGCATAGCAGGAGGCAGATCTAGCCAGCACTGTGACCATATGTGTTTGGGATTTCATACACAATAATTAATTTCCATTCTGTAAAAATGAATAATTTAATATAACATCCTACATCAAGATGCAAACACAAACTGACACTTAAAAAAATGCCATTGAATAAACTATTTTCCTAATCAAAAGCAACTTAAAATGTTATGAATATAAACAAAAAGAAAACTATTTAACTGTTTTTATTTCTCAACATAGGAATCTGATGAAGACTGTCTCTTGCAGTTGAAGGATGTTTAAAAACTAAGTAATCTGCAAATGGATGCTATCTGTATATGTACTTTACATCCATGTTCTTTTTTAATTGTCCTAATTATTACCATGTTTCCTCTTTCGTGTTTGATTTGCATGCGAAGATGAACCATTGTCAAAGTACTCGATATTTTTGCCTAAACTCAATAAACCTGACACACCTGCAGACTAAGTCTCTTCCTTGAAACAGTGATAACCAATAGGCTTTAATGTCATTCTCTGACACAGGTCAGCTCAATAAAAGTTTCTGGAAATTATCATTCTAGTGTCAGATGATCAACAATATCAGCACTGTCATATCAGATGGGGGGGTTACTTTCCCAATGAAATGAGAGTTAAAGCATGTACTGTCACTCTGTCTGCTGAGAGCATATTCACATCAAACTATCCAGCACGTGGTATTTACATAAAACACATTGTGCCAAATCTCTCAAGTGATACTTGAGAGATACTTGCAAAGTTTCTAAAAAAACAATAAGACCCTGTGTGAGCTAATTCATTTGTCTCCTGTTTACCACATTCAGCTGCCACTCCTAGCTCTGTCCAAAAAAGAAAACTAGCTTTTTTATTTTCCAAATTTAAAAAAAAAGAAAAAAATCAAGTTGAGAGACAAGAAACAAGAACTGAGTCTTTAGATTCGAATTGTTCCACTAGTGGAAGATTGACTACAAATCAAAACCATGTGCCAGCCTGGAAGTTTTTAGCTACCAAAACCTGTTCATCAGTGCTGAATAGGGGTTTCAGAAATCGTGTTAGGCTCCTAGGGACATTTCAAAACCCACTAGATGCCAATCTGACTACATATCTCAGACAAAAACGTGGTATTTGTGAATGGCCTTTAATGTCTAATACCTGCTGGATCTTGATCCAAACAGTGGAATTAGGCCTTGATCCAGGTCCTACTGTGCAGCCAAAGCTCCCCATAGCTGCGAATGACTGAGTAATCTTTATTGCAGAATGGTGGAGGCTTCTCAGAGATATGTCTGCATTTTTCAGTTCCTTACATAGGGTGTATCACAGAACTAATGGATGCCAGTCAAGATAGTCCTTCACCCTTCTCTGATTTCTATGTCAGGGTTACATTATATTAGGAAAGAACACTTATCAGCAAGCAAAAAAAAGCATTCATTACTTTATGAGTAGAAAAAGTGTTTGAGTGGATTTTTATGAGTGAGAGAACACCTGATTTTTATCTTTTTAGAGCAGCATAGTTAGAAAGCAATCACAGACCAGGCTTCCAAAGTCCAAAGACAGAGATAGGGTCTAGCAGTGCTGTGCCACTCCTGATGTCCTGATAGATCAGATTTGTTTGCACTGGGTTCAAGACTGTCAAGTGGAACAATATTGTTAACGACACTACTCCCATTACAAAGTTTTTGCTTTTCTTAAACAGTGCTTAAAAACTTGTCTCCTATGCTCTGCTATTTGTGGCATCATCACTAACATCTGGGTTTTTTTAGTTTGCAACACAGTCTTGCCAGATCTGCAGTCCACCAGAAACACTAGTTAGAATTTATTTACACACATCTATATATATATATATATATATGTAATTATATATATATAATTTTTATTCTAAAAATGCTGATTCTGCAAAGAATTAGTAGTGTAGTGATCTTTGGCAGTATTTTCAGTGAGGTGGTTTCTTAGGTTGAAAGTTGACTATTTAAAAAATAAAGTAGCTTGAAATGTTACCGTGCCGAATTTCTGGATTGAAGAGCCCAGTAGAGATGATTATGTGAGAATGATAGAGATTTCCCCACAAGTATTTTTGTTCATCTCTCAGAGTACATTTACATACCAGGAAGCAGTGTAAGGTAGCGCTCCTGCTACTTTTAAGCTAACTTTGGTATGAGACATTCTAGTTTACCAGACAGCTGTCTAGTCACAGCTGTATATGCCTCAGTGGCCAGATCTATTTTTTTCCACACTGAGCTTACTAATGTCCAGGCTACACTGCCAGGAGGACCTGAGGAGGTTTACATGTCCTTTCAATGCAGTAAACTTGTTACTGTGTGTGACTTCAGTGAAAACATAATCTTAGCTCACTGATGCCTAGTGGTACCTGCCTGAGTTGAAATGGCTCTGGGACAGCAAAGTGGGAAGGATAACTAATGGGTTTAATTAATGCCTTTCAGGACAGTATATATCAACTGAAGGTCTGTTGTCCTTCTGTAAGTACTGCTTTTTGCTGCTCTGACTGTTGTTAATGAAGCTGCAGCTTGCTTCTGTCTACCCCTGGTTTCCTGTGTCTGGATTGGTCTGAGGTTGAGAGTGGTTTCCTGTTTCTGTGCAGCTCTTGGGTAGTTTAATTGAAACGACATGTCAGCAAATATGTGTCCAGTGGGGCTAGAGAAAGAGCCAAGGTCCAGTTTTCTGCAGCAAAATGACGGAATATAGAAATCTTCACAGAAATAGAAGAAAAGTCAATAAACTGATATTTGATGTGAACAGCAAAGTTTGTCTCCTTCTGGAAAGGCTGGGAAAGTGCATGAAGGGAAGCCTGGGGCTTCTACAAGGACAAGAAGAGCCATAAGTGACAGGAGAAAATCTATTCAGTAATTCTCTTGATTTCTTCCAACTTGCCTCTGCACATATGAATAAATAGACCTGAATGAGGAAAACCACTAAATCTATATATCAAGTCCTCGAGAATGAATCCATCAGAAAAAGCTTCAAGTCTGTACACTAAGCAAAGAAGTTATTACAAAAAAAAAGGGCAATTCCAGTGTTTCCCTGTGTTATGAAGTAGAATTTTTGGCTAGTTAAAGAAACTATGGCCACTGTGTAAAGAATGTATCCATTCATGTGATTTGGTTGAATTTCCAGCACTATTACTTCGCTGCTACTAGTCTCTTGGATGCACCATCTTCTTTTGACATATGATATGAATCCCAACAGACAGTAGGAATTTATTGTTTCACGCAAAACACATACATAAAAGCAAATGTTGGACTTGATCCAAAAGGGCTGACAGTCTAAGGTGCAGATTTTGCATTCAATTAATTGGAAAGGTAAGACTATACATGCTTTCTCCTACATAGCAACTTTGGATCAGCATGTGAAACCAGAGCTGTGCCTAAGTCTTGGCAGATCATACATCTAAACATGCAAGCAAAACTGTGGCAATGTTGCTGAAAATTCAGTCTTCCATTTTTGCTGACAGAGAAGTGAAGCACACAGTCTCACTGCTGCATCTCTCCAGTTCAAACTCCATTTGCCCAGACTGTTTGGGCAATAGCACCTTCTTCCCTGGCGAGAGAAGGGTGGTGAGCATATTGGTGCACTGGAGAGGGGCTGAGATACGTCTTTGGCTGCCATAATATGGTCTGTCCTCAGCCCTGAGGTATGTGCCATTGCTGTTCAGCAGGATTTGGAAGTTCACCTCAAGAAGATAAATTTGAGTGAACAGTGTGCTGATTTGGCAAAGAAAGCCAACAGGATGCTGTGTTACGTTAAAAAGGGCATCACCAGCAGAGATAAAGAAGTCATTATTCCAGTTTACTCAGTGCTTGTCAGACCGCACCTGGAATACTGTTTCAGTCCTGGCCTCCACTGTACAAAAAAGAAGTAGACAGGCTGGAGAGATGATCAAAGAACTGGGAATCCTGACAGATGAAGAAAGGCTGAGAGAAATGGGTTTGCTCAGCCTAGAGAAAATAAAGCTTAGCGGAGATTCTATCACCATGTTCCAATATACAAAGAGTGGCTACAAAGAAGATGGAAACTCCCTTTTTACAAGGAGTCACACGGAATAGATGAGGGGTAATGGGCACAAATTACTCCTGGGGAGATTCCATTTAACAGATGAGGAAAATTTTTCACAGTGAGAATGATCAGCCATTGGAATAATCTCACGAGAGAAGCGGTAGATTTCACAGCACTGGACACCTAAGATTCAGCGGACAGGGTGCTGGGCCATCTTGTTTAACTGCACTTTTGCTAAGGAACGTTGGACCAGATGATCCTTCCAACCTGGGATTCTATGATCTATTCACCTTTTGCCCTTATCCACACTTCTTATGAAGTTTTCTGCCTTCCTGGTCATTTTTCGAAATCTCTTGAAACACAGCTTGCCACAGTATGCTGGCACACTGATTTCAGCATGGGGGATGAAGAGTCCTTCATAGATGTCTCTTTGATAGGTAGTCTAAGTGTAAAGAGATGGGAGAGAACATCTGGGATTTCTTCTAAGAGTCACGTAGGAGGCTGTGGGCTGTGTTCATCTTCTTCAAGGTCCAAAGCAGTTTTGACAATAGTTTTCTCTTTCCACCATTCATAGGATTATTGCAGTCCTCATATAGATGAAGTGAATTTGGACCTCAGTGCCTTAACTAGAGATAAACCAAAGAATGAATCTGAAGTCATGCAAACCCACATTTTGTTTGTCTCAGTTTTAGATACATGAGCAATTGAGTTTTGTTCCCTGTTTCTTTTCCTGTATGGTAATAGTTGAGAGGGTTCAAGAGTGACAAGACATGTTTATGGAAAAGAAATCCTTTGAAGATCACTAAATATGTAGAAACCACATCCAACACTGAAAGTACCCATACGGAAAACAGTTGGTGTCTGGGAAATTATTAGCTGGAAGTATCATGTATGCTTGTTTTCTCTACATCTTCCTTAGCCATCTGGTTGTGACCAGACCTTTTAATTTGGTTTGGGACTTGGTTTTCTTTTTTTTTTTTTTTTTTTTTTGTGTTTTTTTTTTTTTTTTTTTTTTTTTTTTTTTTTTTTTTTTTTTTTTTTTTTTGTTGCTGTTTGTTTTTTTTTTTTTAAGTTGAGGTTGTGGAGTGCTTCAGACACCTTTTCCCTTTTGTTACAGATAAAGCCACATTCCTTTTCTCGGCAAAAAGCAGATTTTTTTTGATGTCATTCTGGATTCTCCCTTTTCACACCAGAAGGCTGCACAGGGATTTTTTCTTCATAAAATTCCATCTTGAAGTTGGAGACAATCTTCAGAACTTGAAGGTGGTGAAGATTGTCTCAGATTTCCTCTGATTCTGCCACAGATATAAGATTCACCAGCCCTGAAGGAGTTCCAACCCCTACTATAGCTTTTAACCTTGTGCTTTACTAGGAAAAGACCTTGTTCCTAGTTCAGTGCCATCAGGCTTCTTAAGCTTCTTGCTTACAACACACAAGTCAATGTCTTGGCTGATTTGATCCCTGGTAAGCAGAAGGACAGCTTAGTTTGGGGTGGTGGAAAAAATAACAAAAAAATGGGGGTCAAAAAATGAAAATAATATAACTTTTTGTTGTAGCAGGAATAGGAAGAAAGAGGAAATCTTTAAAAAGCTTTATTGGTAAAGTTGTGGAAATGAGCTTTATTTGCAAATCCACTCTTTAACTAAAACACAGATTTTTCTCTTTGTTTTAGCAGTTGGAATTTTGATCACTTTCTCAGCCTATCCTCACTTGTTTTCTAATGGGCTTGGGATTTTTTCTTTTTTTTCCCAAATGTCTGGGAGATCCATCACCCCAAATAAGCTGACTTTAAAGGTCAAGAGAGCTCTTATCCTTTTAGTTCCTTTCATGAGAGCTCTGAGCAGCAGGCACAGCAATCTCAGCATGGACTCAATGATATTTCCTCACAATGTAGCCAGAAACTGCATGCCTGCAGGGTAAAACAAAATTACCAGTGTTCCCCCATGAATGTCCTACACCTTGAGAGGCCACAGCCAGCTACAGAGCAGTTAGTTGCATGGCTGAGCACTAGCTGTAAATGCTTACTTCAATTGTGGCAACTGCCACTCAGAAGGGATGCATTTAATCTTGAAGGATAGATGTCTCAAGACATCTCCCCTAAGTGACACGGAGTCTCTGGATGCAGGAAGGAGTGCTGAAGAGTTCTGCATGTAGACAGTTTCTCTCCAAAAGGAGGGTAAGTGCAGAAAATTTGGATAGCTGCTAATAAATTAGCTTTAATATTAATCTAGTCCTTACTAGATTCTAGTTTGATGAAAATGACTAATGAAAGCCCATGGAAAAAGTGAAGCCCAGCAACATAGAAGAATGTCAATAGCAATGATAAACGGAAATCTCTTTTGTTTTGTTTTGCTTGTTATTATTGACATCAATGCACAAATTTTTACAGATTTGCTTTGAAACTATTTTTATTAAGCCATGCAGTACAACTGATGAGAACCTGCAGAAATTTCCTTTGGGACTACCACTCTTAAAAAAGATGGTCTAGGGGGCCAGGAGAGTGAGTGAATTGCTGCTGCCTATGGACCCTAGTGAGGACTTCTGGACACCGTCATTCTCCCTGCCCAATACAGTCAGAACCCTTTGTTCATCATTATTAAGCAATCTGTAAGAAAATGGCAATAGCATTGAGATTTCTTGGAAGAAAAGCAGCAATTAAGGTGAAGTATGAGTAAAATGGTGCCAGTTTTTAAACAGCACCAAAGGGTTTAGGGGTCACTATGAAGATTTAGACTGCAAACTCATCCAGACAAGTTTGAAAACTGTGGGAGAATTCTTACAGCATTTTTAAAACCTTTCCTGCTGTCAGTTACTCTGTGAATTTTAAAAGTATAACCTGAAGGTGTAATAAATACTGTGCAACATGATCTGAAGGGAACTTTAGGTAACTTACTGTAAGTGCACATACATACACATGATTCTTTCTAAATATATTGGCCTATTTACTGCGGTAGTTACCTGTTTAAGACTTTCAGTTATATTAAGTAAAATAGTGTGCCTGGGCTAATACATTTTCAGAGAGCCTATTTGTTTTACTGAAGAATTTATTGCAGCAGTAATAACTGTCAGAGTGAAAGCATGGTTAAAGTGCTAGAGACAGGACCAACTGCAAAGGGTATCTATCAAACTATCGACTTCCTGCCAGCAGTGTTGTGAACTCTTTTGTCATAAACTCAAGCACCCAGAGTTGAAACCTTCGATCAATGAAAGGGGAATCTGGTATCCAGCTCCTTTAGAGAGGGCATCTCTTCTGTTTGACCTATTAGGACACAAATAACAGTTTTTATATAGTGCATGTTTGATTTACAGCAAGCCTTCAGGGTAGCTACTGACATTTATATTTAAACTCTGTGGACAACACTTACCATCTGAAAGAGTTAAACGTAGGGCTCCCAGTTGCATTCCACTGAAAAGTTTTAGCTTTTTAACCCACTGTCGTGGTTTAAGCTGTAAAATAGAAATTTCATTATGCTGTTTAGCTATTTACATGCAGAATTTTATTTCTTCCCTCCCACCTTTCCCTCTCTGCTTTGATTTCATTTAACTTTTAAGATCCTGGTACCACAGAGAGCATGGTTGGTTCTGAAAATGCTGCTGTTCCCTCAACATTCGCAAAGGTAGCATGCTTGGCAGTATGTCTCTGTCCTTTCTAGACACAAATTGCCTATTCACTCTCCAAAGACCCTCTGTCTCTCAAAGATTCTATTTCATCTGTGGCCAGAAGCCTGTATAAAAATTATATAATATTATGATCAGATTTATAGACACAGCATAATAAAAACTTTACGAAAAATCTGTATTTCTAGCCTATTTCTAAAATCACTATATAATGTAGCACAACGTGGATACAAGCTGTGACACACGCAGCATTTCATTCTTCGTGCATATGTATAGCAGACAGTCAAGGAATGATAAAATTATTTGGGTTGGAAGGGAACCTTAAAGGTCATCTAGTCCAACCTTCGTGTCATGGGCAGGGACACCTTCCACTAGACCAGGTTGCTCAAAGCCCAGTCCAACCTGGCCTAGAACACTACCAGGGATAGAGCATTCACAATTTCTTTGTGCAACCTGTTACAGTGTCTCACCACTCTCATCATTGAAGTTATTTATTTTTTATTATATAAAGCATGCTTATAAGTTACAAAAGTGATAGCATTAATTATGGCTATTTATGACTAAATGCCATATGTTATAACATGGTATGAGAGACATTAAATAAGAGCCATGTTAAATGTGTGGACTGAGTCTCTTGATATCTAGGGCTTTCTTAAAATGTGGACAGCAGGACTCAGACTCAGCAGTGATTCTTTTCAAAGATGTGCTTGCCAAGTGGAGACAGCTGGGTTTCTCTCTGGTTGCTTCTGCAGGACTCCAGTGGGGATTTGACTTTCAGATCAGTGCATCTGGTTGCTGGACATGCAAATCTCCTTAGATATCTTCTCCTCAAGTTTGTTGAGCTCAGAGTGGATTGACGGAGTTGGTCAAGTTGTGGGCGTAAGTCTTTTTCTCATGTTCTACGGGTGTCTTCTGTATGTCTGTTCCATGAATGGGATGACAACAGGAAATGCTACCCAGGGTAATTCATTGTTAAACTCTGTGCTTCTCAGTTGTCATGGGTTCAGCAGTAGCAGTCATTTTTCTCCTTCTTAGTAGTTGGTGCAGCACTGTGTTTTTGATTCGTGGCC
>JAOEHY010019604.1:30986-51224 GCA_025447955.1 Psilopsiagon aurifrons | reverse complement strand
CATGTTTCTTTGTTTCTTTCTCCTTCATGCTATAGTAAACTTCGGCAGCACTGCAGAATGCTGATGAGACACATACTTACTGTGTGGAATCCCAACAGCTATTTTCGGCCAATACCTGGCATGAACTTCCTCTGCTTTGAGGACAGAGGGGGTTTGGTTATCAGACTGTCTTGAAAAGTTTAATCCTTCATTATGACTTGCCCAAAGGCTTGCAAGTTTTACAAAACTAATGTCACATTAAAGACAAGCTCCAGCAACCCTTTAAGCAGTAAGGCACTAAGGTGGCTTTTCCTTTGAGAATACAAAAACCATAACAAAAGCATTTTTATTTCATCTCTAAGAAGATCAATGCTGTATATGCAAACTCTTTTCTCATTTATTTTGTTGCTCTTTTATTTTGAAAGGTGTTGGTCAAGTGTATGGTTATCACTAAAGGCAATTAGGCTGTCTTTGAAACACAGCGTTTCCAACATCTCTCAATCCTGACCTGTCGTAGTTCTCAGACTGCATTGAGAAAGGCTTGTCACTCATGGTCTCCTGTCCACTGCAAGAAGAATCAGCATTCAAAATGGAGGATGAAATATTTCATAGAAGCATTTAGGTTGGAAAAGACCCACAAGATCATCTAGTCCAACCATAAATTTGTGATGATCTGTAACTGCAAAGGACTAATTCTATGACATTTGAGGTCTCCTTATGTCTGAAGACTTGCAAGCCACTATTCCAAACCTACTCCTGCTACTTCTGAACTTCGAAAGTCAAAACTAAACATTTTTTATCCCATCATTAATTTAAACAGATTATTCAGAAAGCAGGTAAGTTTAGCAGTGATTGCATTTTTATGCTGCCTGATCTTCAATTCTCATTTGAAAGAGGAAAAATTTGGAATCGCTGGCAAATCAGGTTTGCTAAGGTACAGTTTACCACATGAAGCTGAAGATTGCAGTGCGGGAAAACTGCAGTTTCTGTCTAACCTTTTCTGATCTACCCATTCTAAGTACTACTTCAGAAAGAAAAAGGATTGAATAACAATTTGCAGGTGATTTCTGGAGGGAGAGAAAGAAGTCAGACCCCATTCACTCATCCAAATGAGGTTTCAAACCTTTTCTCCTTGCCTTGAAATCTTCTTGATAACCCATTCCCTTCTTTGACATCTGAACCAAGTCCCAGGCTACTCCTGCCACAAGAAGGATTCTCACTGCTGTGAGCTTGGATCAGGTGGCTTTCTGTTTTGCTTTGTTATCCTGATGAAACATAGTGGTTTAACAGAGGGAACTGACAGCAGGGGAATGTGCTTCATCCTCCAGTCACTTCATTTTATGAAGTTTAGTCAGCAGCTCTATCAGAGCCATTTTAATTAAATAGGTCACTAAAGGATCTTCTTTTTACCTTGAAAAAGATGTGGTTGGGACTTTACCTGAGCTGAAAAGTTTGAATTTCATTAGGGCTTTAAAGTGCTCTTTTCCTCCCCCATTCAAATACAACTAGCACCCTTTCTTCAACACATCAATACAGCTATTTGCATGAAGTATTGATTAGAAGTCATTATAATCACAAAATGTTAATTACACCAATTAATTCCCAATCTGTTTCTACCTCAAGCTTGTTTGCTTTCAGCACATAAGGTTAAAGTCAGTGAATCAGTCTTGGCTTTCTCTCGGGAGACAATTTTTTATACATTGAGGAATGTCCTTTAAACAGCAATTTTTCTCTGTGACTGGGCTTTTTCCACAACGTTGTTTCATAACTATTTTCATACGGTTTTCAAGAATCACACAGGGACACCAAACTCTTTGCCTCTTTACCACTAAACAGGTTCCTTACAGTCATCAGAGTTAATTTTGTGGGTCTGTAAACAACAGAGAATAAGAAAATAGTCTAATGCACCTCAACTACCAGATGGAAGAAGTGGGAGTGGTACAAAATCAGTGCTGAGGAGGTTTAAAGTCAAATCCTGCAATATTACTGAGCTGATTCTGTTCCACACTTTTCCTTCTGCATAAAGTTTCATTTAATCAGTTTGTGGAGGCACCTTGATTCCTGCAACATCATAGCTTCTGCTCCCAAAGATGGCTGTATCATGTTCACTCTAAATACCCAATCCTATCATGTCAATTTTAAGGGTGTTAGCAGACCTCTTCCTCTTATTTCCCAAGGACGAAATGACTGTCATGTCCCTATTTTCACTTGTGCCTCCTTATCTTCCTCTGACTGCGCAAGCAATTTGGTTTCCTTCTCAATCATTTAAAAACTCTAAAAAAACCCAACAAAACAAAAATATAGAAACCAAAACCACACGCAGACCCCCTGCCAAACCACTTTCTCTACTCGCTGGCACAGACTTCATTAAAGCTGCCTTTGGCTCGATATCTTCTAAGGAAAAGACAATATAAGCTGCCCATATATAACCTAGCCATTGCTCACAGTTGACTATAGTCACAAGGATGAGTGAGAAGAGGGAATTTTGCATTTTCTTTGCACTGTTAGGTACAAAGAAGTTAGCATTAATTTAATAAAGTCAGGTCCACAAAGTACACGGAGAGAAGGAAATTATACATAAAAAACCTATTCAAGCCCTAGGAAAAAAAAAAATTACTTTGCACTATACAGACCTGTCCAGGAACAGCATGCAAAGAATGTGCATTCACTGGAAACAGTTTTTAAGTTACAATAGTACTTCTTATGACATGAAAGTTGGTGCCATGTGGGCACAGACAATGAGTCCACTTTCCCATTCCTTTTCTTAAGCTGCCAGTAAAGAATTATTATCCTTTTACAAAATATTCCTTGGATGAAAACACTTGGTGTGCAATATTTAAGGAAGTATTACAAAGCTCTGTTTAGACTGATGTTATTGCCTCAAATTATAACAATTGGCTGATTCCCAAATCATTCAATCCTGATTGCTGCAGTGCTTGGTTTGGAATAGTGATACATCTGGGTATTGCAGGACTTTGCCACTACCTGAATAGGAAAACCACTTCTGTGTAATGTGGTGGCCACCCACAGGCTCCATTATCAATTGCACACAGAGATCAGCTCATGGTTTCAGAATACAGAATTTCATAGTTTCATGGAGCACACTATATCTCCACCAAAAACTAAGAGAGTATTTGAGTATATCAAAATAAGAGAGTATTTGAGTATATCAAAATAAGAGAGTATTTGACAGCTCCACACAGCATATCACTGTTTTAGCAAGACTTTACTGATCCCTGAAGCCTTTTTCACATTTATTCCAGACATAGATGTCTGCACAGGTAAGTCTCTTCTATTGGCCAGTATAAGAAGCTGCAAAGTTCAGAGAAAACCAACTAAAATGAAAGGCAGCAACTGAATATAACTTACTGAAACTGAGCTCTCCAATTTCCCACATATTTTTCAAATAAACAAAATGCCAATTTGAGAGAGTTCTGGGGCTTAATATACCAGTCTAAGATTATCAGAGCCCTGTTATATTAACTCTACTGAGGATTGTTTGGATTTTCTGCTTGCATAACTCAAAGTAGTCATAGATCAAATATCTGACAAAGTTAGAACACGTGTACAAGTCTGTGCAACAAAGAAAAAATCAGAATTAAATAGCCACAACGTAAGTAAAACACCTTTTAGTTTGTGGTTGATACAACAGAAAAAAAAACAGTTTCTGTAGGTTTCAAGTTGAAAGACTCTTTTGGTTTTGTTTTTAAACCAGAAACTGATTAACAGTGTCTTTTGTATAAAATCACAGGGTTCTGTGCTGAACTTTGGAAAGCTGGCTTTCTGGAGCTAACCATCATTTCTAAGTAAAATTAGCTACTGAAAACTACTCATGGTAAAGGATAGTAAAATACAGGGCACATAAACTGCATAATATCAGAACTCAGAACTTCCTGACAATTGGAGCTTTTGTGGTAGCCCACGCTATTTTAAAAGCTAGAAAGGTAAAGGTGTAATTTATTTTAAGGTAAAATGTCTCTGAAGACCACTGTATTATAATTACAGATATAAGGCAATGATCTTTGCTATTAAAAGGCATTTTAAAAAAACACATCCACCTTTCTCTTTCCTTTGGAAGGCATTTTGTGGCTCACAGAAGCCATCTGGCTAAAAGTAATTGAGTGTATAATCCTTTGCACTTGTATCCATGCCCTTGCAGCGCCATTTCTTCAAAGATGAAAGTCTATGGATCTGGCTGTAGGCCCAGTTAAGAGGGGAAAAGCAAGTGAATAGAGCTGACAACCACACCGCCTACGCCTGAGGCTGCATTAACTGCAGAGGTACCTTCTTTTGTATTTACTTGAAGAGCAATGGCAGCAGTCAATGAGAATCTCAGAGCCACAACTCCAGCGCGTTGGAGAAGAACAGCGAGAACTCAGTCTTGAAAGACATCTTTGGCCTTCCACACATCCCCAGGGGCTGGAAGATTTGGGCAGGAATCAAACCTATTCACTGGAGGGTTTTGTCTTGTTACACTGCCTTGTTTCCGTGGGAAGATACTATCTGCGGGGGGAGTACTCAAAACACCAGAATATTAACATCTTCTCACCACTCAAAATCTTGATCATCCATCTGAGTATTATCAAACACTGGTTTATGAATGAGTCAGACTAAGACTACAGACCCAGTATCATTTATGAGTTAGTGCAGACACGGATGTCTCACGCAGGTCAGACAAAAAGAGCGTACGATTTTCTGTCATGATCATTTATGAGGTCCTGACCTTAACATAACCTCTCTTCACAATGCCTATAACTTGTTTTCTTTGGTAATTCCCATGAATTAGCTTTTTTGCTTAGCTGTCTAAACTAATTTTTATCACACACAAAAGCCTTTTCATGAAGCAACAGAGCAGCTTTGCTTCTTACGTTTAAAAAATCTTTTTTTCCTGAGTATTGATACAATTTCATAGTGAGGACGATTTTACATAAACTATTTTCCACTCCACTGAATGTTATATCGCTCTATGTGAATATATTACTTCGTTGATACTAAGGCAAAATACTGCTATAAATGCTGTATTTTCATAAATGCCATTCTTTGACTTTTTAATAGATTCATTCCATGCCTACTATTAATACCAAATCTTACTGATGGATCTGTTTTAAGCAGCCAGCATAATTTCCTCTGTTGTCCCCAGAGCCTTCACCTATGATTCAAAGGGAAAAAAAGATCACTAGCTCCTCTGTATTTCAAGGCAGCGAAGCGATTAAGATGGAGGGAAAAGCTCTGATGATTTGGGAAACTCTAGTCAGTAACACAGAAACATAGAAAGGCATTTTGAGATTTAAAAGTAGAAAGTGGAAAACAGGGGGTTTTATTTTTCTCTGGCCTGTTTAAAAAAAGAAAAAACCAAACACAAAAAACCCCTCTGAAACAACAACACACTAAGATTGGCCAAATTCAGAGCCAGCTGTAGATATGGGTAAGTTAAGTAGTGATAAATTAATGCCAGGTTCAGCAAAAGTGTAGCAGCTGTAAGTTTCTGACAGCATATAGTATAGGAGAAATCCCTATGAATATAATGCTAATAATGCAGGAAATGAAAAACAGCATGACTTTACCAAATTTAGACTACTTTAAAGTATCATATTGGGACACACATTTTGTTCTCTTCTACATTAGTTTAATTCTAAATTTTGAATTTTGACTCCAGGATTATATTCTTCTAAAGGATACTAAAGATCAGTGCTGCCTAGACTTGGTCCTGGAAAAGGCCCAAGAATACTAGCAATAGCTACATATTTTATTCTAGCTTTTCAGCATGTTGGGAGCAATTAAGCAAAGACTGTTAAACTCAAATGCAGTAACACTGATCCTTCATTAATATAGTATCGTAGAATCATAGAATAGTTAAGGTTGGAAAGGACCTTAAGATCATCTAGTTCCAAGCCCCCTGCCATGGGCAGGAATAATTCCCACTAAACCATATCACTCAAGGCTCTGTCCAACCTGGCCTTGAACACCACCATCGATGGAGCATTCACAACTCCCCTGGGAAATCCATTCCAGTGCCTCACCACCCTTACAGTAAAGAATTTCTTCCTCATATCCGATCTAAACATCCCCTGTTTAAGTTTTAACCAGTTACCCCTTGTCCTACCACTACAGTCCCAAATGAGGAGTCCATTCCCAGCATACATATAGACCCCCTTCAGATATTGGAATGCTGCTATGAGGTCTCCACGCAGCCTTCTCTTCTCCAGGCTGAACAGCCCCAACTTTCTCAGCCTATCTTCATACGGGAGGTGCTCCAGTCCCCTGATCATCCTCGTGGCCCTTCTCTGGACTTGTTCCAAAAGTTCCATGTCCTCAATATATATCTAACCCCAGTTTTTCCTTAGTTTATTAGCATTTTTGTTCACCCCTATTTTCTAGTTGGACTTTGTCTATTTTGTAACTGAATAGTTATATACTTTTTGAGTATGAACTCTATGCCTTATCAGTCCCTTCAGCTTTATTAGGGTTTCTGAAACACCAAAATTCTCCCTATTTTTATAAAAGTATCCATGTTACAGAGACGTAACTTCTGAGACGCAAATTTTGACACTTTCAGTGTTTTCAAGCTATGCTATATTTGTTCTGATCCACTGCCAAATATGAAATAGCATTTAACACATAACGCCTTTAATCGTCTAGCTCGTGTGGTTATATAATAAAATAACAGAGTAGGTTCAGAGACAGTTCTGTTCAACTTCCCATTTGCCCACAGAAACTGTTACACTTTAAAAGCAGTATCAAAGTGGTTCTGCTAATAAAATCTCAGAGTAGGAGCACAGTTCTTGGGAAAAGATTTTAGCCAATTCCTGTTCCATTTTCCTGTTAAGATATACCTGCTAATTCAGGACAAGAAGGGTGTACAGTATGTCTGCTTGCAGGATAGTTCTGCAGCAAGCCTTCATATCCATAGACGCTGTAAAGGCTCTTGCATTCTTGAGTTACTGTTAATGTCAAGTATCACAAAAGGCATGGGCTGGACACAAAGGAGTTCAGATCTCCAGCTGCTTTTAGTCTGTGTTGCTCAACAGTTTATACAGACCAATGGAAAAGATGGCCCTATGTGGGGCTGAAAGTCTATCACAGGCAGGGAGGAAAAGAGATGAAGTTGCCACAAAGCAGTGCAAACGAATTCCATCATGCCTATCTCTGAACGTGCAGTCTTCTGTAGTTTACTTTTGCAGTCCAACCCTATAGAACACATGATCTTTTGAGAAAGTCTTTAGCCTGCATCTTTAAAGACTTTCAAGACACTGAGTTCAGGAGACAAGTTACAGTAACAGCAGCAGCCAGTCAGGGTGCAAGACATTCCGCAAGAACTAGTAAGTATCTTACTAAAGCCTCTCACACACAAATTTTGGGACACTGTCATTTATCATCCTTATTTTGCTCTTTAAAGAAGCAAGACACATCTCACAAGAAAAAAAAACAACGGAAAACAAAGGCAGGAAACACATTCACAAGAATCATCTGCCACAGCATTAAAAGACCAGCCAGGAAATCCTCAGTAGATGCAGCTTAGAAGACTGCCTATAGAGGCTTAGGTCAGTTTGCATAACATTACCTATAACATCGTGTTATTTTAGGCTGCTGAATTGGTCTGAAATGAAGAAGGGGAGGCACTAGAAGTAACTACACATACTAAACAGGTAGTTACTGGCCCAGGGGCAATGTGTCATCACCTTGACATAGTGCACAAAAATTTCAGCTTTTACAGTTTAAAGTCTCCATCATCTCACTTCGTATTACCTAGTGCTGAAGTCTTCACCCCTAAGTAATACTGGAGCTGCAAATAATCTGAACAACCTGCTGCCCAGTGAGCACATTTTTACGTCACTATTAAAACTGTATCTGGGAACAGCATGTAGAAGGGCAGGCTGTGGGGTACAAAAGGCAGCTAGGGCTTTCAGCATCATTGTCAAGAGTCAGCTGCTGCCAAAGGGTGCAGTTGATCCTAAAATGCTTTAAAAGAGCAAGTAGCAAGATGAAATCAAGAAGTTTTATCTTCTTTTGTTTGGCCTTAGGGTAATTAGAATACAGAGTGCAGCTGTATACCCACATAATTAATAAATCAGAGATGAGAAAAGCCTCAAAAATAATGAAAATTTGGAGGATACTCCATCACCTAATGTACAGCAAAATCTGCACCTGAACAAGAGAAGGTTAAGATGTAAACTGTGATTGCAGTGTCTTGTACATACATGAGGAACAAATTTTGGTCGCAAATTTCTTCAAAGCAAAAGACAAAAAGTCTTGCTGTCAGGAAGACAAAATTAACCATAGGTAGATAAATGCTAGAAATGAAGCTTATTTGAGAGTGGCATTTTTGTTTGATAATATTGCTAAATAACCAGATAATGGACCTCACCAGCATCTTTATTCCTCTCTAGCCAAGTTCGAACATCTTTTCTAACAGCTTTCCTGTATCCTAGGGATCTAGACTAGTCCCAACGCATACATTGCAAACACCTTTGAGTCTTCTTGTTCTATTCATATAATGCCTGCTGGCATCCATTTGCCTTAGCCATATAATGGGCATAAGCCATATAATGGGCATAAGCCATATAATATACTATAATATATTGGGCATAAGCCATATAATGGGCAGCCATATAGTGGGCTGATGCTTCAAAGCTTTTATCCTTCTCTACACAGGGCTACTGCAAAGCTGCTCTGATTAATGTATATTCCAAAACTATGCATAGTTTTGGTTTAGTATTTTTAAACATTTCTTTTCCCTTTTACTCCCCCCACCCTCTCACCTCTGGTTTGTTTGGGGGTTTTTTTAATATATTTAACATGTTTACATAGGTAAAAATTTTTACTTTAAATTCAGGTTTGTATCAAGTAGTCTCTTCACTAAGTGACCAAGTTCAGTGCTTTCCTCACTCCCTAAAGCCACTGTTTTACAGTTCTTCAAGACTGGTACCTTAGGCAGAGCTGAGATGCTTTGTCCAATAATAAAGCATACACTGTAACTTGCTACTATATTATTATATACTGCAAATGGAAAAAGATGCTTCAGAATAAGTGTGTTAGGTTTTCAAACATGTCTTTTTGGTTTCTGCACATGCAATTATTTGCTGGCACAATCTACCACACACAGATGGCTAAATATATGATTGTACCTCACTGTAATTTTCAGAGGCACATTAGAGGCTAGGCTGAAATTGTAGGCCTAAAGGTCGAACCTGAGCCTCCAAAACCCCAGGATATTTGGAATTAGTGCGCTTATTTTGGCATATTATGACTAAATAACATGAGACAGACAATATGCAATACTAAAGTTCATCATTCTCAAGCTCACAAAAGGATGCATTGCTCATAATGTCAGTCATCATTGCAGAGCATTCTTTGTCAAGATTTCCTCATTTTCCCTATTTGATGCTCATGACCATCAAAAAGCCTTATAGGCCAAGAGTCCTCAGTCAATCAGAGGAAAAGATCATGACAAAAGTTTATATAATCATTCTCCCTCCCCACTTCACACCCCTCATCATCAGTGATGCTAAGAAACAATACTGTTGGTTTGCGTGGGGTTTTCGTCCAGTTTGTTTCCTAGTAATTTTTTTTGATTCCTCTTGATTTTTGCATTGGGAGAGACAGATGGGGAAAGACTCATAAAGGAAATCTTTACAGTCTGATCATGTTATTAGATTCTCTCACCCTCTCCCCTTTTAATTATTAACAAAAAGAACAGGGTCAAACTATAATAACTCGTAACTGCATAAGCACAAAATACTTCCAACTTTCCTTAGTGATAAGAGAGACTGTCTTTTGATGCAGCTATATGTGGGGCAAAAGTGAAACACTAGAGCCCAGATTTGGCACCTGGCACTTCTACACTGAAAAAAACCAACTTAAATACTAAGGGCACATGCAAAAACTCCACTTGCCACATCTACCCTAAGCAATATTGTGTACAGTATTTATCCGCTTTGTAACGAAGTCTGTAATATTAGTAATCATAGAGTAAGCTGGAAATACGACACACTGTACATACAAATGCTTAATTTTTTAATACGTTTCCAAATAAATGAGGCTCGGTGTATTAAAATATATAAAAAGCCCTTAACTTTGTTTGTGGCTACTCTTCTGCAGTAATGTCCTCAACAGGATTTCTTGCAGGCCTTGAAAAAATCAAGATGAAAAGCATTCAGACACTACACAGACAATATCCATTTGATCTTTGCACATTTCCACCCACTCTTGAGGCCAACAAGACAGAAAAGCATTTAAATTAAGTACACATTCGAACATCAGCATAACATGCCTCAAGGAGAAATGAAGGCATTGGTGATAAAACCTTATCAACATGTATCATCAAAAAAAATTAAGAGGATGACACACAAAGATCAGCATATCACTTCTGGTGTGCACAGCCCACATAATACATTGGTAGCCTTGCCTCTTCTGCTAAGAAGTTTTTCATATTTAGTGTTGCTGAAGAGAGCCATTTAATTAAACACAGATTGAGAGAGGCTGTTCATGACAATCAGTTTCGTTTTGGTTTTGCGTACATTGTCAATGAACATAAATCATAGAGCTGTTAAAGACAGAACTCAAAGTTTCACACTGCTTAAGCAAAGCAGAAGGGAGTTTGACTACACACATATTGGCATTGCAATCAGCCAGAATGTATGACTGGAGTGTACAGTCATACGTGTTAGGCTTAATCAAGCTAATTTAATCAACAGAAAGGAAGACAGTAGAACAGGCTTAATGCAAGCTTAGGGCAAGTAGTGAGCCAGCAGGCTACCCAGTAAGCCTGTTGCTTGCTGGATATGCTTCTCACATGTACTGGTTGTCAGAGAGGTGGCCACAGCTTCTGAGTCCTTAGGGAGGCTTTATGCCCTACACAGGCTACACAGTTGCAGGAAGCAGGAAGAAGGAGGGCTACTTAATACCATCTGACAAAATATGTTTGCTGATCAGATTGGGAAGATAGCTTTCAACTTTCACCTGCTAATATACACCTTGCATCAGGACAAACAGAAGGTGACGCAAGCATCAGGTATTTGGCTCAGTGGTAGAGCTTCTCACTGGGAATTTTCACATAGCCAGGCAACAGATGTAATTTCTTTGTGCTCATCAGATTGTGCAAAGCATATCATTACATTCAATTTTTATTCCACGCAGACAAAGTGCATCACATTTATGTGAGAGAGATGAGAAAAAAAGCCCTCATGTTAAAGGACTGATAAATGGAATGAATACATCTTCGACAGTGCCAGCAGCTGGAGGCATTACTATTTTAATATTTATTTTGTCTAAAGTGTTTTATTTAAAAAATGTAACTCTTTCTCACCTCTATAAAAAAAGCAACGTGATGTAGAAAAGCATTTTTACAGGTTCACTGCTAAACATGTATTTCAGAATAGTAAATGACATTCACAAGTGAGCCTAGCCCCAGTGGTGATCAACAGCAGATGGGAGGGTAACAGATTCTACCTACAGTGTTACAACAGAAAATGGAAAAGGGAATACATGTGAAAAAATAGAAGGTAGCAGCAATAGCATCCAGAGCCTTCCATCATTGCCATGTTGTGAAAGAAATATTAGGGGCCACAAATCTCTTGAATTTTCAATTCCAAAGTTAAAATCAAAGTTTGACCAAGAGTTTAGAGAGCCTAATTGAAATCTTCTCTCTCATGGGAAGTGAACCACATTCCAGCACAAAGAAACAACAAAAAGTCAGCTTTCCCAAATGAACACATTTTGCTTGGCCTTATGAATTTGGCAGGCAAAGCCTGAGGTGTGGACAATTTATGAAGCTCTGACTTTTTACTCATTAGCAAGTTCTTATTCTCCTTCATTGGCCACAATTCTTTCTTGTAACGTCGGCAACACCATAAAAATAATTTACAGAAAGCACTAAACTAAGGACATATTTAGGCAGCTGTGTGGCAAGTTGTGACCATGGAGAATAAAAATGCAAGGGATTCTGCAAAGCCTTTCCATCAAGATTATTTATTTAAGGGCATTAAAGCTAATAACTGCCTCAGATTTCACTGAGAAATACAGTTATTTTCCAGCATTTTTTAAAACAACAAAGTAATCACTTTCATTTCTGTTTTCCATGAGTCAGTCAGTTTTATTTACCTGCCTAGCTCCAAGCACCCCATTCTGTATATTCTTGAGTTGCATACAAGCCTGCATACCTTTATCCACTTTTGCTGCTTAGACCCTTCCCACCACTGTTTCCGGCTGTTCTCAATAAAATTTTACTTTCTGCTAGGTGGTACAGCCCTACCAGCATCAACACAGGATAGCATGGTTTTCACCAAGCAGTGACATGCTGTGTCTCATATCTGAATATGAACACCAGAATGAAAACAAAATTTCTTTCAATTCAATTTAATCATTTTAGGCCCTTCAAACACAAAAGCTGGAAAAAAATCCTCTTAGCAACGCCTCTGCCTTTCTGGTCTGTTACTGTTTTGTATTCATCCTAGTTCAGGAAGATGTCCCAGTAAGCTTTTCTTAACTTCCTGGCTATAAGCAGGCTGTTTTGCTGTAGCCATAGTTAACTGTTTTGTCTCACAGTGTTGTTCCTCTGCTTCCAGCAAAAGGTTTTCACATCTAGAAAAACACAGCTACTGCTTAACAAACCTTCCCAATTTTCCATCCTTACTGTTTCCTTTTTCCTCTGCAAAGGAAGAGCGCATTTCAGAAGACTACCTCCCTCTAACTGAGAACGCCCTACAGAAAACAGTGTTAGAAATCAGGCAAAGAAAACAGAAACAGCTTCCACCAGCACAAGGTATTAGCATCTTTCAGAGCAACCCAACATCAGAACAGAAAGCAGCTTTCATTTCAAGACCTGGGATATATACAGTTAAAGAATCTCAGATATGTGCAATTCATTGCAGCAGAATACTAATGAAGACACACTATTAAGACTGCTATACAGGAATCAAAGCCAGGCTGCCTGCAGCCATTTTAAACAATTGAGCTAACCATTATCCAATATCAATTCAGATCCTTAGGTGAAAGACTGATGGCACATTTGTAATGTACCAATAAGTCAAGCATACTGTAGGTGGTAATGATTGAGTCACTGTTTCCAAAGCAGATGAGGTTTTTTTGTTCTACAGATAAGAGGAAGGAGACATGATAATATTCCCTTTGCACACATGACAAGGAGACAGATCAATATTATAACATACTTTTTTGATCCAGAAAGCTTTCCAATGACATCACATCCCAGTATTTTAGAATCCAACACTGGACACAAGTGATAGCAGAAGCTACAAATGCACTGGGTGGATACTGAGCCACAATTCCTTTTATTAACAGTGTGGCTTAGTAGCAAATGACAGGGTTACCAGCAAGAAACCTGACAGGCCTTGCAACATGAAGATGACTTATCTCTAACTTTCACTGTTCTTGTGAATTGTGTCATTGCTCCACTGGCAATGACACAACACTAAATACATGATAGTAACAATGAAGTGGAGATGAGTTACAACTTCTTTACTAAAAATATTCTATCTTGCTTATCATAGCTTATTATTAAATTGAGATATCACCCTTAAGAGTAATTATATATTGCCTCAAGAATCTTATTTTCAAGTTACACTCAAGTTTTTGTGTGTAGAGAGAGATAACTACTCCATCATCCAGTCTCCTTTCTCTCCCTCAGGAAATAAAAAGTCTTGAAACATATTTCGGTTCCCAAGAGACAGAGAATACCCTGCAACATCCTTTCTGTTTAAAGCGCCTCCCAGACGGCTTCCAAATACAATCTCTTTTCTGCACTGGCAGCAATTGGTCTTCCCAAGTTAGACAGTTTTGTAAATAAAACTGTCCCATTAAAAAAAAACCCCAAAAAACCTAAAAATCAGCAGAGGTGTCTCCCCCACCACTTTGCTAACAATAGCATCTGTTTTCTTTTCAACTGTAAACTGCTTCATTTAGTTTGAACTGCTTCCTACTAAAGCAGAGGATACAGAGCCCTGACTGAAATCAAATGTTTTAAATATTCTTCCTAAGAATTAATAAGTCTGAATTTATAACATCATTTTATAAAGTGCAATTCATTTCTTAATGAGGCAGGCTGAGCACTCGTGGTTTGGAACCACCCATGAGTGTACAGTTAATCTCATTCCTATTTGCCTTTATTCAGTGTCTGTTCTGTTGCTTTGGCTAGGTAAACTCCAAAGGTTTTACACTGGGTTTTTTTCCTCAGTTTTTTTTTACTCCAACTAAAGTAAAAGATGACAGGTAATAATATAATGTGTGGTAGAAGGAGAAATGCTGACAGACATTGTGTTACTTTGCTTCAATTAGGCTCTAATTACTTCTTCTCTTCAATTAGAAAAATCACATGAACCAATTATGCCAGATAATGTGTGCTTATCCTATTCAAACTGCACAATGGGTAAGGTCTATTCACATTGATTATCTTCAATTTATGCTTTTAGTCTTTTTTTCCCTTCTGTCTGCCTGACCCATTACAGTTTTAAAGTGGAAGCTCTTAAGCAGTTCACAGTATTATGATATCATTCATAACAATTGTTATGTTTTGATGGAAGAAAAATTTTGATGCGTTGAATGCAGAGGGGAAGAAATCTCTTCAGATTGATTGTATTCCAATTTTGTTATTTTGGTTAACAATATTCCCATGGTTTTTAAATAAATATGATACCATGTGGTCTACTGTTAATGGACAGAGCTGAGTGAAACAGTTGGTTCTATGGGAACAAAGATTTCAAAATCAAACACAGAATGGAACACAAGAACTGCTCACTCTCAGAGCAGAGTATCAGTCCTAAAAGCCCTATCAGGCCTTATTCATGAATGCTTTGCAGATTGGAAGCAATCAGCAAAAGCAGAGTGACAAGCATAAAACCTAGAAGTGGAGAAACCCTAAGAATGTTTTCCTGCAAAATAAATGGTGGGGTTAACCCTGATGCAAATCCTCAACAGTCATAGAGCACTTCAATAGATCTGGATAAGAAGAAAATGCTGAGAAACAACTCTGAATACTAGAGGCAAAGAATTTCAACCCCTCTTAAGGGTTTAAGGGCTTCTGCAAATTCATGGTTTTATCTAGCCTTGTATTCAGCTGAGGAAAGAAGTCCTTTTAAGACTCCAAGATTAAATACACAACACACCCTTTGCTGTCCAGCAACCTCCAGAGATGGCCAAGCACCAGGTAAGGTGTCACCTGGATCAGCTGAAGCTATCTCTGTCAACATCAATCTCTCTTGCTTGAAACACACAAGCTCTACTCAGGCTGGCTTGCTTGAATAGCAATTGCTTTATATTTAAAGAGGAGTAATTTATTTCCTGGGGAACTGAGTAGACACAGAAATAAAAAAACAACACCAAGAAGAGGTTCTCAGAATAGATATTCTCCTTGGGAGAGAGAGAGGGGAGAATATTCTGATATCCTCCTTGGGAGTAGGGGGACCAGAAAGATATGACCCTTGAGTTCTCAGACATCCCGGAAAAGACTTCCAGACACCACTAAAAGCATGGCAATCCTGTGGCACAACACAGGACAAACCAATCCTTTTCCTGAAAGATGAAAGTAATCTCAGAGCCTCCTATTTTAAAAGTGAAATGGATTATTTTCTCCTATGTACCTCATCTACTACATATCATGTGCCATTTCAGTACCTAGTCACTCATCCTCATGAGGTCTTGATTTAACTCCTTAGAGTCAGCTCTTGTCCATACCACTCTGAACAGCTTTATGTCATCTGAATACATTGCTCTTCCTAATGTTTGGAAGATATACCACCTTAAAGTCTTTTTTATTTCATCTAATTCTGTTTTGAAATTCACCATAACTTATAATGCTTCTTATTTTCTTCATTTCAGACACAATTAAAGGACAATTTTTCATTACTAGCAACCTTTCTTGCCCTAATGTATGCTGCCCTAAGCACTTTTTATCCTCTCTCAAGCCTTTCTACACAGACACTATGCATTGGCCCTGTACTTCTAATTGTTGCTGAGTATCACCATCCAAATGACATGAAAGGATTTAATTCTTTTAGGTATCCCTTTTAGCTTCTTTCAGAATGGACTATTTCAGTTGGAAGTGACCTACAGTGATCTGTCATGTCCACCTGCCTGACCAATGCCTCTTAAATTGTTCAAATGCCTCTTAAACACTGACAGGCCTGGGGCATCAACCGCCTCGCAAAGAAAACACTTCCTAAGGTCTAGTCTAAAACTCTCCTGGTGCAGCTTTGAACTGTTCCCATGTGTAGTATCACTGGATACTAGGGAGAAGAGATCAGCACCTCCCTCTCCACTTCCCATCCTCAGGAAGCTGTAAAAACAATGAGGTCACCCCTCATTCTCCTGACCAAACTAGACAAGCCCAAAGTCCTTACCACTCCTCAAAGGACATTCCTTCCAGCCCTTGCACCAGCTTTGTTGCCCTCTGACCGCATTCAAGTTCCTTAACATCCTTTTATCATGGGGCCCTAAACCACACATATTCTATTCTGTTAATATAAGCATCATCATTCAGTGAGCACTGGAGATGAATCAGTAGGATAAAGGTTTCTAAGGTGAGCAGGAAAAAATCCAGAAACATTTTTTTTACATATTCACAGGAAGAGCCCAAGAGAGCAGCTCAGCCAAGGCACTTAACATCTTGATGGGTATATTAAGTAAGATTGATTCCATTTTAAGTCGTCAGATATGTTAAAGATACACTGGGAATTAAAGACCCAAAGACTGTGCAAAATAAACCAACTTTGGATGACACAGCCATTGAGATTTTTTCTGACTAGCTTCTGGTCAAGTACATAAACAAATAAGGCTCTTATCTGCAAATGACAAATATGAACACACATAATTTACAAAACTGCCCAAGAACAGAAAAATAGTGCTGCATATTAAACTAAAAACAGGGCAGAAGCTAAAGAGTTTAACAAAAGCACGTTGTTTTCTATAATGTTATGAACATGAAATGTCTATTTGTCAAAATGTAATTACAAAGAACTCTTTACATTATATGATATAATGAATTGCATAATGGGAGTTCAAATGTCACAGGAAAAATTGTTACCTGTGATGGGCAAAATCATTTTTCATTGAATTACAGCCAAGAGATATAAACAACTGAAGTATTTGGGACCCACTATTCTAAGAAGTTATTACAGGATTACACACAGTTTAGGTAAGACAAGCTTGCACCAAAAAGCCTCTGGTTTGGCTAACAAAATCCTCAGTGATCAAAATACTCTGGAAAACTCAGCTTTGAGATTCACTCTCCCTCCATCCTGTGTTTCTGAAGTCCAGACTTAGGTCCCACTAAAGTCAAGGTCTCTCAATCACCTGCTTTGTCTGGCTGCAGAAGTGGAAGTAGCTGAGTGAGATAGTTTTCTCACTAAATTTTGACAGAAGTTTAAAAAATTAAAACATCAGATGCCAAGAGACTTCCAGTCCATCTGCCAGAGCAAAGACTGGAACAAGTTTAAATGAGGACCTAAACTTTTGGAAGATGATGTGAGCAGAAGTATTTCTCTTTAGAATTTTCCTGTCACCACTCAAAATTCCGTGAAATTCACAAAGTTTTTCTGAAGCTCAAGAACGCTTGTCTAGCATTTTGAGCTATAAAGTGACAAAGAAATAGAAGTTAAATTTTTTAAGATGCTTTTTGCACTCAAAAAAATGGAACAGATTTTTTTCTTGAAGAGTAGATTTCCATTTCTCAATGGCTCACACCTCTTCATTTGATGAACACTAAATATGCCAACTTGATTGGAGTGACTACAAAACCTTTAGAACTATTTGTATGGACTCAGACTGAATCAATACAATTACCCCATCTCTTTTTAATAAAAGAGTTAAGTTCTGTGAATTATTTTAAGAAGAGTCAGCAGGACAAGCCAATTGGTTTTGTCTGCACTTGAGCAGTTGGACTGACAGAAAGGTAAGGAAGGTCATTATTTGATTTACGTATGAAGAATATTAGACCACAAAGAACCGGTAAACTTATTTCATCTAATAAACCACTAGAGGTAATAACTCACAGATTCTGTCATTATACTGGCTTCTATCCAGAAGTAGAAATAGCAGCACCAACAGTACTGTGGGTAGCTTACTTTATTGCTACGAAAGAAGAAATCCCTTCTTTCTAATCCAAAGGGCTGCATTAGTGGAGGGGTCATACAAAAAGGGCTTCTGTTGAGTTCAGACATGCTCTTACCTTAATAGAACAGAAACTTCTCTTTATGTCTCTTCAGCAGTATTATGTGCTCTCCAACTGGAAAGAATAAGAAGGAATAAAATTAGACCTTGCCTGTGATTGCAATTATTTGGGGACAGGTATGCTACAGCAACAAAAACCAGGCCAGAGGCAGAAGTAGCAATTCAACAAGGAAGATGTTTCCATGCACACAAGAGGAAAGAAAACCCAGATCTTAAAATGTATGTGTACAAATTCATTCATTGTCTCTTGGGTATTCATAACAGTTTAGAAGTAAAATGCAGTTTATGAGCATGAAGTATTCTCATGGTTGGTTTAAACTGTTGTAAATTGCACTGCATTTACCCCTTGTAACTACTACTTAAAAACAATTATGACCTATAAGTAAATGCTTTTACTTGAAAAGTTACTTTTTATGGCAGGCACTATACCTTTATCATTCATCTCAAAATTTCAGGAATAGATCACGGGAAAGGCAGAACTAAATATTTTGCCCATGAGAAGATTTCAAGTATGCAAGTCGCTTCCCAGATATGCCATGTTCTTTAAAATGATACAACTTTTGTGCACAAATCGAAACAAACACCCAGAAGTCAACAGGGACCAAGCAGCACAGCAGAGAAGCAGACACCCAAGAGCAGACAAGATCTGGAAGTTTTGTAGCATACACATTTCCTAGCTTTAGACATGAAAATTAAAAAAAAAAAAAAAAGAAAAGAAAGACTTGGGGTTTAAAACTACAACTTAACCATGCTAAAAACTCAGCTATTAAATGAATTACTCAAAAATAGCTTTAGTGCTAAGAAAAACACATTGATGAAACTCAGTGGGACAAAAATAGGATTTTTCTAGGTAGACAAACTCTGAAGTGATCAGTCAATCTAATACAGTAGCAGATTTGGTTTGAGGGACTTATGTTTAACAGTTATGATTATGGAACTGTATCAGTGATGAATAGTCTATATTGTGACTACAATGTTATGCATACAATGGTATTGTATTTTTAAACTACTATATAATTCCTTGGCATACTGTGATGATTTTTCCAGCAATTTGCCTGTTTTACAATTCAGCAGGAGATATATGCTTAGTTATACTCATTGTTAGTGCTATTCTGAGTATCTTTATGTGCCCTGCATGTATCTCTTGCTTAAAAAAAATTAAGAATTGAAGAACAGTTTCAGAAATTAGGTTCAGCCCATAAATTTCACACACCTATATATTCCTTATTCCTCACCCTCAAGGCAGGTAAAGGAGATGCCAATGCCTTATATCATGGCTCAACAAATCAGAAACAACCAGCAAGGTTTTTAAAAGGCAAGTAAAGAAATGACTCCTGCCTTTGGAGGGCCAACATTTTTCAGTAGCTCTCATAATTCTGCATGTTTGCCCTCAGTCTTTCTTACTGAAGAGCTCTCAGGTTGTCCATTGCATCTGCTTTCACAGGCCAAATGATGAAAAAGGAGGCATGCACATCACTTTATCTAAAAGGCTTTAGGTACTAAGCCAAAATAAACATAAGTTCACATGCTCTAAGACTGGATCTCTGCCTTTCATTGCTGGAAAGGTTAAGGGCTTTCCCTTCTTCTAGCCCCCTTCTTCCCAGAAAAGGGGACACTGACAATAAGTCAGTATAATCCTACTTTTCACCAAGGATTAGATCTGATTTTAGTTTCTTCCCCAACAGCAAAGCAGAGGGAATAGAATCTAAAGGCCCTTCTGGTGGTACCTTCTTTCTTCTCCATGCCCTTCTCAGCAACAGTTGGGCTGCTCAGCTGGGTTACTGCCCTTGCTCTCAATTATTTTCTTTTCTTACCCCTGAAAAGTAGCTTAAAGTTAAGTATAGGGAAGAAGAAATACACTCTCGGTAAAAGCCCAGAGGAAATAACACTCTCTTTCTCTCATAATTATACCCATTCTAACGGATTAAAGCAGGTGCCGCTGCCATACACCACTCATTCCCCTGTAGGCCTTCCATCTGAAGTATTACTGGTGCCTTCCAAAAGAAAAAAAAAAAAAAAAAAAAAAATATTTCTATAAATATAAAGCAGTCATATTTTGGGGTACTCACCTTCAAGCATCTT
>JAOEHY010019604.1:0-28682 GCA_025447955.1 Psilopsiagon aurifrons | reverse complement strand
GGCGGGGGAGGGGGGGAAGGAAAGGAATCTGTATGGGAAATCTGAGTTTAACACCTGGCAAGGATAGGACATCTACTGACACAGTATTATCCTGGTTCAGTGTGTTTTCCTCTCTGTGCATAGAGAATTGTTGTGGGGCTGTCCTCAGGATGGTTTCTCCCCTTTCTGGCCAGCAGCAGCCCCACAGTGCAGGAATAAATGAGCACCTCCTTTACCACCAGACCACAGCCAAGGAGAAATAGCTCTGGTTCCCAGACTGATTGCTTCCCATTACCTGGTGTTGCTTGCCACCTGGCCCATCACCTCACTCCATTCCCGTCCTGTGAGCAGGCAGTCCCTGTTACTGCAGTCCACTGCCATGAGATCCACACTCACAGCAGCGGGGGGGCCCTGACACCCAACCTACACTTAGGCAAAGAGCATACTTTTCTTTCCCAACCTGGGCTGTTTCCAGAACTTTTGGTCCTTTCCCAAAGGGCTGTGGAAGCACTGTCGGTCACGCTCCAAGCAAGATGCTCTCCCATGAGGCGCTGACACACAGTGCCTCTCTGTGGAACCTTCCAGAGCCAGCCATGTCTGGGGCAGGGCAGGCTCCCCTCAGGCACCTGAGAAAATGACCGCCCAGACAAAAAACTGGGCTTCCACCCAAAAAAGGCAGAGCGACAAACAGTGGTCTGTGGTGAGGGGAAAAGCTTTAAGCTGAGAGACCACCACAAGGTTTGAGCAGCGACACCAAGCTAGCCAAATGACTGCCAGCCTCTGGGGGAGAAAACAGGAAGAAAAGCCGCAGCTTCAGGAAGGCTCCCAGTCTGGCCAGGCACATAAGTACAAAGCAAGCAAACAAATGGGTTTTGAACTGTTATTGGAGTAAATATCCAAGTAAGCACACTCAATGTTATTAAGTTAAGTACATATATAAGCGCTGTGACAATCTGAGGTTAAATACCTTCCTAGGACTGAGTTTCCACACATCATCCACCTCTCAGACACACATCTGCAATGTGTGGTTTTGCTACAAAAGAAACACTTGTGGGTATGGACCTGCCTGTGCAGCAAGGAAGAGCAAAGCCCTTAAGGGTCTTTCAGTTTAGGAAAGATCTGTCTTCACTTCTCGGCTTGTTCTGGTCCTGTGCTGGTGGCAGGTTGGCTAAATCAAGGAATGTTGCTATGAAATCATCTCAAGAGCAGCAAGGGATCTTGGTGAGAAAGCTGGAGGGCCTTGCAAGGTACTTGTGTGGGATTCCCTAATTTCAGATGTTTTCCAAGACTTTCTTGGAGGAGACAGCCATGCCTGCTGTCTTCACCATGGCATTGGTGCAATTGCCTGGCATTACTCTATTGCTCAACATAGATGGGGCACAAGGAATCATTAACAAACACTTAAGAAACAGCATTGCTGCAGCAGAAGACAGGAGAAAAAAAAGAGTTGTAGTAATCATCTAAAGATATCCCAGAGCTAAGATCACTTTTTTTCTTTTTTGTCCAGTCTCATGCACAAAGAGTTTCTTGGTTAAATAGTTTTGTTTGGTTTTTTTTTTTAGTACTATGAAGAGCCCAGTTATAACAGCGGTACAAATACTGGGAATAGCTATTTGCAATTGTTATAATTGCTTCAATCACAGTATTCCCCAGACATATTGAAATAGTTAGGGTTGGTTTTATGTAACATTCAGTCCAAGGCAGGCAAGTTCATATGGTTAAACAATGCATCACAGAAGGGGAAAGACAAGTAGTAAGTCTATACCTAGGCTTTTTGACCAGTATTACCCATGTCCACCTCTTCAATATATGGCACTGGTTGTATAAATGGTAAGGCATTTCCCTAAATTGTGGGTTTTTTTCACTACTTTATTTTCTAACTCCTCTTGTACATTACTTCTTTCATTACACTCTTTGAAAACTAGACAGTAACCCAAGTGACAAAACTGTACCCATTCATTATACTCCAGAATTCCTTCCAAAGAAATTTTATGCTCTTCATCTGAAGAGTAAGCAGGTACTACTTAGAATGGAAAAAGAACATCCACGTATATAGAAACACAGAATAGTTAGGGTGGGAAAGGACCTTAAGATCATCTAGTTCCAAGCCCCCTGCCATGGGCAGAGAGAGACACCCCACACTAAACCATGTAACCCAAGGCTACATCCAACCTGGCCTTGAGCACCGCCAGGGATGGAGCATTTACAGCTTCCCTGGGAAACCCATTCCAGTGCTTCACCACCCTTACAGTAAAGAATTTCATCCTCATATCCAATCTAAACTTCCCCTGTTTAACTTTGAACCCATTACCCCTTGTCCTCTCACTACAGTCCCTAACGAAGAGTCAGTCCCCAGCATCCCTATAGGCCCCCTTCAGATACTGGAATGCTGCTATGAGGTCTCCACGCAGCCTTCTCTTTCCAGGCTGAACAGACCCAACTTTCTCATCCTTTCTTCATAAGGGAGGTGCTCCAGTCCCATGATCATCCTCATGGCCTTCCTCTGGACTTGTTCCAAAAGTTCTATCTCCTTTTTATGTTGAGGACACCAGAACTGCACACAATACTCCAAGTGAGGCCTCAGGAGAGCAGGGTAGAGGGGCAGGATCACCTCCCTCGACCTGCTGGTCTAGTAGAAATCTACTTTTTCTGCTAACATAAATATTCTTTCCCACTCACCAGAGATGTGTTCAGCTTTCTTCAACAAACTTTAGGCTTTGCCAGAAGAACAACCCTGATTTTGTGATCAGCCTTGATTTTGTGGCAAGCCCAAGTCCTGCTATCGCAGTTGCAAAGCTGCTGCTGCTCAAGTGGTGCACTTGCCTTACTAAGAAGACAGCACAGAACTTTTGCAGTGAATTTTCCAGGCATGCCAAGCAAAGATCAAATTTCACAGGGAGCTTCCCAGGACAGAAATCCACACATATCTTACAAGTAAAGGACTGGAAAGAAAACTTGACTTCAGTTTCAATTCTTTCCTATATTTTCTAACTCAGAGAAAGCTGTCCAAAACTCTTATTTTCAGGCTTGCTAGAGGCTATTTTTTTTTATTGTAGTTTTGTTTACAAACTTGCCTGCAGCTCTAGCATTCCTAAGATTGCTGACAAGAATTTTAAAGCACCATGACAGGATGCTGTACTGCTCAAGACCTCCCAGACTTGCCTCAAACTGCGATGAAGGTCTTGAACACAAGAGACATAACCTTTACATCCCTGCCTCTAATGCTGCTGTGGCAGATCAGTACAAGAAAGTGCAATAAGATTCCTAGGTATGGAAATTAATGTTGTATTTCTGATTTTTGCCACCTCTCTCCACTTGTACACAGCACAGGCTTTGCCACGTCTGCTCATGCTACATTCTATGAAGGGAGAGGAAGAAAAAAATCTTCCAAAATGAACTTTATTTAGCTATATTTTCACAGATAAAAGAATAACAAAAGTCCCTGTTGCCATGTATTGGCTTCCAGATTTCTGAACCCTTTTTTCCCTACATAATTTTCAAAATTTTGTAGCTGCAAGTTTGTTTTTCTGTTTTTTAAAAGCTATTTGGGATAAATATTATTGCTACCAGGAGTGTCATTTCATGCAAAAGTACATATACTGAGACTGTATTTATGATATTCAAGTGATTGATATACTAAAAGTGAAAGCAGAGAGTGGTTAATTATTACTGTTGACAGAGCAAATGGAAATAAGAAGGAAACACTACATTCAAACAATACCAATGCCATATAAGACAGAAAATCACTTCCAACAGCAGCTAGCAGACAAAACATGCCTGCATAGAATGCCACTTATAGAAACCAGAGCACACCACGCCAAATCTACTCCAACTGTAATGAGAATAAAGTGCCTCAGAAGCAGTCTAATCAATATCTCAGCTTTCCAACAAGCACGCACTCTGCTAAAGCAGACTTCTTTGTAATAAATAGATGCTTAATGCATTGCACTAAGGGTAAATACAGCCACCTTAATAAACATACTTATTCCCTCTTTAAAGATAAAATGCAATAAAAAACCCGCACACATCTAAAACTCAGGAGAACAAGTTTCCACCACAGCAATTACACAAGGAGAAGTCCACTGCTGCTCTAATTAGAGAGTCCCTAATTAAATGCTCACACATTCCTGCATCGAATTAACTTAATTTGCTTCTCCCAAAAGCTGCCCAAAGTTTCATCTATGTGAAAAAAATTTGCTTTACTGATTACACAGGGTTTGCAAAATTTACAAAATTATCTTAGACGCTGATAGAAGTGCAATCTGCTGGAGAGATGCATCTTCTGAATGCTTTGCAATGTCTCCTCTAACAAGCTCCAAACCCTGGAAGAGTTTCATAAGCATTTGAACATCCAAAATTCACAGCTCCTATAAAGAAGCAAAATTGATGCATCTTTTTTTTCAGGGAAATGTACGTGCTCATGTGCCTCTTTTGAGCCCAACTTCCTAGTTTTAAAACTGTTGTATGCCCCTACAACATCTGGAGGTCCTAGCACAACTTGTTCCTGGTGAGAGAAGGATTCAGCACCCTCTCATCTTCTGGTAATTTCTTTGAACTTCTGACCTTTCAGGACACCTCTGTTCCTGATTGTCCACCAGTGACAAGTCAACTCTTAATTCTGCCACACCCTTCTAAAACAGTTTGTGCTATCCTATCACAGCCCTCTCTCATGTCAACACCTCTAGCATTATTGACATCCCTCAGGAGGAACAGCCTCTGAGCTGTTATCAAAATACATCAATATTATTATATATAATAAATCCCACGTTCTGCAGAAGTGCTATTTGTGCACAATTCTCCTTCCAACTGGACTTGAAAACACCACTCCTCAACCTTGAAATCAGAAGCAGAAGTAATTCCACCTCAAACTGTTTCTGCATGGATGTTTCTTGGACCAGTACTTGCCTTGCACAGCAGAACAAGCTTTTTGGTCTCCCCTGGTATACTGCCATGGTATGCAGCAGAATAATTATTTTTCCTGTAATTTTTAGCCAGATTAAAAAAAAAAAAAAAGAAAAAAAAAAAAAAGAAAAATGCTTTCATCCATTAGAGGGTATTGAGTTTTTTAAATGTAAAAAACAAAACCAAAGCAAAGGAAAACTGCTGGTTTGGGCAAATTAGTTTGTAAGGGATTATATTGAATTCAAAGAGCTACATCTCTCTCCCTCAATCCTTAATCATTTGCGCTCAAATTTGTGCTACAATTGCGTATCGTATTTCTTAATGCTCCAAAGATCTTTTAGAACCCATCAGCTGTATTGTGTCACTCAGTTGCTTCATTCTGGTTACTTTTGCTTTGGGAAAAAAAATATATCCACAGCTACACTGCACTGACCTTTGAAGTACAACAGAAATGTTAAATATTCCCATTAATTATTAAAATCCTCACTTCCCCTGCTGGCCCACAGGAAGATACCAACATCTGTAGGACTCCCACCCAAAGAGAGACAAGTCTGGTCGGTCCTTGGCAGCAAAAGTTAAACCAAATACTCCACAGCAATTGCCTGTCAAAGTAAGGCACATGCTTATGACAGTTGATGAAAGAGCTTGAAAAGGGATTAGTGACTTCATTCCATATCCAGTTCAGATGTAGCTTCCTCAGTCAACTATTCCCTTAAGTACTTGAAGTGATAGTTTGTCACTCAAAGCCCTCTTGGATTTGGTCCTCTGCATTTCTAGGACTTGGTGGTGTTTTTAGGACTACATAAAGAACAGCCTTTTGTGTTGTAATCTAAGTAACTACTGCATCTGCTTTCTATCAGATCTTCTAACTATCCACTGTGTTAGAGAACAAATTAAAAAATATTAACACTAGTGATTAACAACACTGAGAAATTCAGATAGCAGTGGCAGTAAGAGAAAAAGGTTCTCAACTTCCAGCCCACCTTCTGAAGCATAGTTCCAGCAGATCCCAGGTTTTGGCCTCACAACAAGGTTGTCCATTGTTTTATTTTACAGTTGACCCATTACACTGTATTTTACTTATTTATATAACTCTTTTGAGCAAAGGATTGGGAAAGGATAACAGAAGGACATAGCAATGAAACAAAGTATAACAGTTAGCAATGACAAAAACTCAGCCAGCTCTATTGGCCCTGAGGGAGAACAAAATATTAAGCTGGCATGAAAAGGCATCAAATCTATGTAAGAAATGCTTTTAAGAAGTTGAGATAAAAGAAGCATTAAAACAAGACATTAAGGTGCAAAGAGCAACAAATTAACAAAGAAGGAAGATCCAAACTATTGGGTTGAAAAGAAAAAGTGTGGCATGCAATTTATAAGTAGCATATAGAGAGAGTTGACAGAAGAATAATAAAAGGAAGGACCCGGTGGGAAAAATAAGAAAAAGTCTGTTTCAGTCTGGGCAATTGATTAGATAGACAAGTCAGAATTTGTCATTAAGATTAAAGATTAAAACGAAAGAATGTCTCAGGGCCCATACAACAGACTGGGATGTTCAGTTTCTAGATCTGCCAGAGACCTGCATAACCTTGGTCAAATAACACTCTAACACTCATTACTGTCTTGCAAAATGGAGATGGTAGTGTTGCCTTTCTAATTTACCTTTAAAACACAATACAGCTGTCAACATGCATCCACCTACAATTCAGCAGCAGCTGTTGTGCAGGCCTCATTTCAGGTGGGACATTTTTGGAGCGAACACTCAGTGACATCTAGACAGTGAGAAGGAATTTGACATATGCCCAGGCAGAGGGAGCACTAGATACGTAGCCTAAAGATGGCTGGGGAAAAGAAAAAAATGGTGGATGTGAATGTCACAACGGAAATGATACTAATTAGCAGAGAATCAAAAAAAAAAAGGCACTTGCCTCCCTAAAGCAAGCAACAGAGCCAGGTGCCAGCTAATGAAGAGAGTTGTTAGGTGACATTCACTCCAAGTGAAATTCCACCAAACTTTTCTTTCTTTGGAAGCTACTTTTAGGTGATGCAAGGGTTGACTGCAGTGTTTTATTTATACTGAGACATAACCTTACCAGGAGCTGACTGGTAACAGAGCTACATATGTTCATCCCTTTGCTCCTAAGCACTAGTCTCCAAAGTATCCTCCTTTCCCTTTCACAGGTATATCCCTCAATTCAACAAGCAGGTTTGCTGTTTTAGTATCTTTTATGAACTTGCTAAAACACATTCTTTAGATTTGGACAAATCCACCTCCACTCAGCACACCATTAGCATAGCCCTGCTTGCTGTTAAGCCTTGCTAGCTATTAAAGAAGATACTAAGAAAAAGAAATCACTAAGGTGGCTCAGGAAGAACAGGTATCAAGCTGCCTGTATTACTCCCAAACTGGCTGACAGTGTTATTTGCCAGCACAAATTATCTCTGAGTAGTTCTGCACATCTGCAACTTTTACTACCCACTTCTCCCCCCACCCCCTTCATCCTTATTCCCATTAGGAATAGCCCAGATTCTTTAATTGACAAGAGACTGCCCACAGTTTGACGTTTTTATGTTAAACTAACAGTCACATTACTATTCCATTTTTAAAAGGTACTATTCTTGATCAGCGCCAACACATATATTATCGAGTGCCTTTCAAAGATGGCATTTAAATATTGCTAATGGAATTTCTTTGTAATCAGTCCCAGAGAGTTTAACTCTATTGCACAGCAAAGCCTTCTTAGCATCTTCCATCAACTCAAATAAGAGAAGATTCATAGCTAACTCTCACTTCAGGTTTTGTAAACATGATAAAACAAGAAAATGACTTTTCAAAAGAAAGCTTGTGAGTGGTGCACAGGTAAATCTCATCTGGAGATGAGCAGTGCATGAGGAATCTCTGAAGCTTTTTCTGAGCATGGCAATTAAAATAACAATTATGCAAGGAACTCAGACGCATTTGGATTTCTTCTCTGTTGTCAGGCTCTTTCCTTTGTTGGCAGAGATAACTCTATTATTAACCTTGCAACAGATGCATACTGCAGCACTAACAAAAGTGGGTTTCAGGCTTATATTCTCTTCCTTTTACTTTTCAAAAATAATCTTCTTTTTATCCATTCTTGAAGTGAACACATTATTGAAATATTCTGGACAAGGTTGGTGGGGTTTATTGTAGAAAACAGTCAACCAGCTGCTTTTAATGTGCTTTAACTCAAGAAGAGATGAATATAATTTTAAAAAACTTCAAGAACCTATTACAAGAACAAAACAGGAAACCACTGGCTTTATTTGGAGTAATACAACACCGGTCACAGACCAGTGTAACACAGTTGCCTGTTCCTTCTGCAAGGCAGGGGCTTCAGCATTACACTAGTCTATTCTTTCGTACATAGAATCATAGACTAGTTAGGGTTGGAAAGGGAGAGGGCCTATAGGGATGCTGGGGAGGGACTCTTCATTAGGTACTGTAGTGATAGGACAAGGGGTAACGCATCCAAACTTAAACAGGGGAAGTTTAGATTGGATATGAGGAAGAAATTCTTTATTGTGAGTGTGGTGAGGCACTGGAATGGGTTTCCCAGGGAAGTTGTGAATGCTCCATCACTGGCTGTTTTCAAGGCCAGGTTGGCCAGAGCCTTTTGTGGCATGGTTTAGTGTGAGGTGTCCCTGCCCATGGCAGGGGGGTTGGAACTTGATGATCTTTCTCAGCCTAGCACAGATACCTTGATAGATGCTGATGAACTGAACCTTCTCTCCATCTATGCAACAGATAGTAAATCTGATGTCAGTGCAAAATGCAAGTTATAAATCCAGGTCAAATTGATACACTGATTTTTTTCAATAATATTGTATGAAAGTCAAATTACCTTACAACAAAGTTCCTATGCTGATGTTACTAGAACTATCCTCTTGTAACTGAAAGCTGAACCTCACATTGCATGAAGCATGTCCTGACAAACCAGATGAGCTGTTCCCACCCATGACCCACACTATCTACACTCGTGAAAGGAGAGGAAACTCATTTTTACTGTTAGGAAATTTACAATGCCTTGTAAGCCATGCTGGCCTTACAGCATCCGGGTTTTGGGAAAAGGTATCCCATCTAATGTGTGTGTGTGTGCGTGTGTGTGTGTGTTTGGTTTCTTTTTGGTTTCTTTTTTTTTATTATTCTAAACTGATGTCCCATCCACTTTTTCTTCTCTAACATCATGGACTCAGTAGCTTGCTGTGGGATCCACAGGCCAAAACATCCTTAAGAAAATTATTACCTCTTGGCTTCATCAAAAATGAAAATCAAAAAATTATTCAAGTCAGAAGGAACCTTAGAAAATAATCTGGGCCAAATCCCTCCAATTTCTCAAAACAAAGCCAAATTTGATGTTCATTGAATGATAGCTATAAATGTAAATAAACATTTCCTAATTTTTTCTCATGACTCCTTAAGGAAATTAAGTAATCTCTTTTCAGTTTCATGTTCAGTATTTACCCTTTGTGCTTTTTTCATGCCTCAGTACTTTCACTTTCTGACTTACCTGATACTTAAAGTGGGAACTGATCACTAGGAATAATCCCTTCCTAAACACACTCAACAGCATGCAGCACTTGATGGGCCACAGTGCCTCTGTGATACTTTTACAGCTATCATTTTTCTCCTCATCACTGCAGCCACATCTCACTGCTTTCAATATTGTCCTGTTTTGTTCTACAGGATCCTGCAGCTTATGCTTTACAAAGATAACATGAGCCAGTGGCAACACTGCCTATAATCTCCTTGTACATGACAGTAGTGCTTATCAAGTCACAATCCGGATAGCCAAACAGGTCAGAGTCCAGAGGCAGCCAGCAGATACATAACACTTGATTTCACAAAAGCGGTATTACCTCTGCATCACATGCACTTTGAATTCACTGCATTCCCATTCTCATGCATCCATGGCTCAGGCCACTAGCCATGTCTTCTAAAGATTTCACAAGCATAGGTGAAGTCAGCCTTTTCCTTTAGCCAGTGTCTTTTGGTGTTGCACATCCCACATAGGAAAACTTGCAGGAGTAGCTATAAAGTAAACCATGAATCATCATAAACCCATTCTCCAGATGAATGTAGTCCTCTCCAAGATCATCTCATGTTGGAAGCATCCACATTTCTTAAGACTTAAAGAACATCTTACAAATTTCATTGAAGCATTCTGTCCTAATCCAAGCCTCTGTCATAGTAATTTCGTTTTCATTCTGTGTCTCCCTCAGCAGCAGCAGTAAGTTTGCAGGAAAGAGTTATGAAAAACTACAAGTTGAAAGAACTTTTAAGTAACCAAGTAGTAACTAGGATTAGAGTTTTGATATACCAGCTTACCTAAAAATACAGTAGCAGAGATAACATGCAAAAAATGCCTGAGAAAGAAGCGAAGGACTTCAGAGAATGCAGGGAGCTGATGCTTTTCTGATGCACATGAAGTTACAGAGGTATGGAAATTATATATTTTTTAAAAAAAAAAAGCTAACCACAAGCACACAAACAACAACAAAAACACAGTTACATTGTTTTCTACCATATTTGATTATTTTCAAGTTCTTAAAGTTTTCCTAAAAACAGTATCCATATGACAGAATAATCAGAAACTGATTCTTAGAAGTGATTCTTCTCAATGATTTATCTATCAGGTTATTCCTGAGGTACAAATAAATTTGTTTTAAGGAATTTCAGATGCATCTGAATATCTTGGGTCAGCTGAAAACGAAACCATTATTAGCCTTATATGCCACCCAAGGGAAAACAAGGAATCAACCTACAACAAATACCACTCAGGTGCATACAAATGCACCCCTTGCTGAAATACAGGAATGGCATTTCTTCTGCCATAGGGAATTACCTCAGTTGCAGGAAGACAGAAAATTTTCCCTTGAAGACAGAGCCTGACTGAAAGCCCACAGAACCCCTAGTGACCACAGAAGTGTTGAGGACCTATAGCTAAACTGCTCCCCGGCTAGCACTGTCATATTAGTTCCAGAAATACTGCCAATATTGTGTCATTCCCACAGGAAAACTAATAGAAAGCTATTCAAAATGAGAATCCTTCCTGCAGGTGGGGAGGTATTTCTTCAATCTCAGGGTTAATTGCGTCTTGGCTGTGACCTGGAGCACCCTTGTTATTTAAGTCTACAGCCTCCCAGGAGCACTGAAATCATGCTAAGTTATGGTGCATTTATGCTGTGGAAAATGACTGCTAGATGCCAGCATTGAAACTATTGTGCTCTTATTTGTGACATACGGAGCACTTGAAAACAAGTTTCTCTTTTCCAAGCACAAAAAGCTCACCGACTCATTTCAGCCCTTTTCCTCCCCTCACAATTTTCCCTGACTTACAAGGCATTTCAACCACTTAGAACCAGAAGTCATGATTTCCAGCTTTTAACAACAATTTTGAAAGAATAGTTCCTAGAGCCAGAGGCCACATCCTGCTCTGTTACATCCAGAGATCGCTGAACTTGCATCAAGTCTCTTCAGCTGCACTTGCAAAACTGAGTGCAGAATCTATACTTGGAAGGACTAAGCAGCTCTGTGTAATGGGCTGCACATGCTTTAATTATTATTAACAATTCTTTATTGATTCTTTTACTGATATTATCCATCAGCAGACACATCACGCTATGAATGGAGAAGGGGAGAAGTCATGAAAATTAAATGATTGTCTGCAACCAGGCAAAGAGAGGCCTGCGCTGACATTATACTTTGGAGTCTGTGAAAGCTTGTGGCCAAAGACAAGAAATGTCTTTTGACTTGCATGTTGCATAACTTAATGAAAAAGCAAGGTGATACTTTTTCCTTCTGCATCTATTGTGGTAACCATCCTCCCCTTTTCATCATTTACAGGTCTGACTAAACAAGCTAAGCTCAGACATTTCCTCACATCTATTCAGAGAGCTCACTATATTCTTCAGCATTTTTATATTTAATTTCAAAACTGTTTCTAGCCCATCTGATTGCAAAGCTAGTCTCACAGCTTTAAACCAATACTCAGCCATCTCACTGAGTCTGCCAGCAGAGCCCAGAAAAACAATCCTATCTAGCAAGTTGCTCTGCTCTCCCAGTCAGCCTGACACAAGGTAGGGTGTTAATGTCAAAACTTAATTGCCATCACTTACAGTAGCCACCATCGAAAAGCACCGAGTCTCCTGCAGGTACTGCCGAGCCAGCAGGTTTGCGCTGTGCCAAACAGCACACTGAAATGGACCTTCCCCACTGTGCTCTCAGTACATGGGGCCTGTAGGAACCAGCCCCACACTCAGCAGCGATATCTGCTTTATATGCTAATACTGTCAAAACAGCATACTGGGAGAGGAACTGCCATCTGGGTTCTGACTACAGGCACGCTCTAGAAAGACAGTTTAAGCAAGAACAAAAAGACACACTACTGTAAACCTTGCTGGTTGCTAGCTCAGTGAACCAAAGCAGATCTATGTCATAGTAATTATATGCACACTGTAAATCTAGGCAATAGCTCTTCAGGTGGTATAAATTGGCATTAGCTCATTACAATCAAGGAAGCCTTATTGATTTACGTGAGCTAAGGCTCTTATATGAATTTCTGTTAGTTACCAAACTAAAGCTACCTCTAGACCCGAATCGACTCACAGACAGTAGTACGCTTCTGGAATGTCTATAATTTCTCTTTGCAGTGTAATTTTTATTACTAAGAGCTGAAAGTTTGGCCCACAGAATTCAATTTGTGATGACTAAAATCTCTTCTAGGAACAGGTGGCCATAACTTCAGGTCTCCTCACAACAACAGTCTTAATTGCAACAGCAAATTGCATGATTTCAGGCAAGCTTTCATCAATGTTTTTGATTTAAATGTTGATTTTTCAGGAATCTGAAACACGTCCATAAGTTTTCCTTGACAGTGAAACTTTGTAAGCCCAAAGCTGGTATTTTGCTTACTTATTTTGAGAAAACAATGGCTTTCACTTGCTCCTATCTAAGCAGACAGTAACTTTTTTTTTTGCTCCTTTTGGATTAAGAGCAGCTGAGACATGGAAGAAAGTCATATGGACACTGAGTATTCCATATTCCAAGTCTGAACTATTAAGTTACTGAAACTTAAAGCATGCCGATGGTATCTGAACAATGCATCTTCCATGTCAAAGTTTCACCAGGCTAAGCTCATGAGCCAGAGGTAGTTTTCCAATTCTTCAAGTAGCATGTTAGATATGAAACTTTTCTGGGTAGCTCACTTACTGCATACACAGAACTTTTGCATACATCAACAGATTATTTTCTCTCCTAAAAATACATCCTGAAATATTCACTTTAAATATGTACACTACCAGACTGTGTACATGTACCCAGGGCAGAAGACATCCCTCTACTTTAGTGTACCCTGCTAATCACATACCATCTGGTAATATATTATGTATTCAAAGATACACATAATATATCAAAACACATACTGTAGGCATATTATGGTGTGAAGAAAGAAGGAATATCTCAGATGTATTCACACAAGTGTAAATAACTTCTCATCCAAGAGAGCAGAACAGCTTTAAAGTACAGTGACATTTTGAAAGATCTACATTATATGTAGAAAGGAGATTTTTTTTTTTTTTTAAATGAGTCTGAGCACTCAGTGATGCATTAATTAAACACTTCATCTGATACTCATAAAAGTAATTGGAAAGACCTGCTGACTTCAACCATCTCTGAATCAGGACAGTAGCACATTAACTGAGGGCACTTTTACATCTGCAGCAAGCCAGAATTAGTTCTCAGGACAGTAAATCATAGTTTCATGTGTTAAATACTGATCTGCAGTCAATTTTACTTCTTGAAAGATCTCAGTTAAAAAGCATGCATTTCAAAGCTACTCAATACTTGATGCTGTAACACTTAGAAACACAGAAACTTTATTATATTGGTAAATTTCAACTACATGCAGAAGCAGGAAGTTGTCTCTTTACAGACAAATGTAGATGTTAAATTATTTCCATCTGTAGCTAAAAAGTGAAAAGCCATATCAGTTGCTCTATTTCTTTTAAAAAAACAATCAAAAAATTCACAATGAAACTACAACAGCAAAACCCCTCAGCTGTGATTGTTTTAAAATCTGTGGCATTTAAACTGCTCTGCAGTAAATACTTTTAACTCGCATCTCTTTTGAGATTTTCTGTTGGACAGACACACTCCAACGCTTTCTTCCACTGCTGTACCTTCTGCTGATCCCATCAGATCTTCATTAATATGCAGAGGACAGTATTTATTCAGCTGAGTAGAATTTTGTTTTCAATTGCATTTTCACTGCCACTTGTATCACTTCTTATTCAAAGAGAAGAGTGTTTAATGCTTACATATAAATACATTACAACAACTTATATAAGTCACTTAGGATTCCATTAGCACAGAAAACACCAACCCTTCAAATAACTTCCTTTAAGTGAAGTAGAGCAACTGATGCCAGGGTGAGCAACTCCATGAACACCTGTGGAAAAGAAGAAATGAGCAACTTCCCACTGAAATCTTGGACTTAGATTTGCTTTTCCTCTGACACTGCAGATTGCTCAGGAGTTCATTAGCACAGATAACAATACAAGGTCCCCAAAGAAACCACACGTAGTTCTGCAAGGGTGACAGAAATAGTGTGACAGAGACAAGCAACATTAAGTTCCAGCCACAGAAATTCGTATGCAAGAAAACAATGTGCAACACACTGGAAAACTTTATTTTCCAGGCATTCACTTTTAACTCTCCTACTGGGAGACAGAATTTTTAGAAACAAACCAGCCCGTGTTTGCACATGAGATTAGCAATGCCTAATCTAGTCTTTAAGTGACCTTTTTAGGACAGTGTAGAAAGGGCTGATTTTTGGCAGGGTCTGGGCAGTCCCCCCAGATCTCAGTCCTTTTTCAGGTTTCTCACACTGGATTCAAGCATCTTAAATTGCTCTCTCTTCAAACAATATATGCCTTTTACATTGCAGCTTACTATTTACAACAGAGTTAACCCATTTCATCTTCACACTAGCAATCCATGCAAATGCTGTCTGCAATTCCAACATCAAGGGTTAGGGATCACTGATTAAACCTACAAAATACTGTTGTAAAGGAGACAAGCAAAAAAAAAAAAAAAACCCTAACCAACAAAACAGAGAAAATCAAAGAGGGCAGCCACACTGCTTTATTTGGCTGACATAGTGGATTGATCCTAGTGTATCCATTTGTACCAAGGCTATTCCTTTTCATACGTTTAATTTTAGATAAAATTTGGTTTAGAGCAAGTTTTATTAACTGATGAATCTTCAAAAAGACATAACTGTTGTGTGTTACTTTGAGGAAGGCACTGCAATGTTCATTTCCTTGTCTCCCTTCCCTACCCCATCTGCCTTCTTACCTTCCAACATCCTCAGATTCAATTGCTCAGAGATCAAATTTTGATTCCTATATATGCTGCATTTCAGCATCTCTAACTACAAGCAAGACACTTCTACACTCCGCAGGTTGCTGGCTTCCTCAGTAATTACTGTTCTATCATTGTCCCTAAGGGAAGGAGATAAAAAAAAAAAAGAAATCTGCTGTCGCCCCATTACCAGCTGTCTTCTGATATTACTGTAACTCCTGTCTCCCTCGAGGTATTCTTGCTACTGTTGACCCTGTATTTTCTGATATAATTTGTGATCTTTTTCATATCAAAAAGATCACAGACATGTATATGTACATACAGCTCACTCATCTCTAACCCAGGTCTCTAACTTGTGCTCAGGCTGCCAGAATCTGAAGTCTGCTTCTAATCTCCAGACTCTTCTATCTGCTGCATTTCTTCCATAAATCTTTGCTAAATAATTTTTCTGCAACTTTAGCTTTGTTGTAACAGCTTAAAGTCTTGAATTCAATGAGCTCAGAGCATGCAACATCCTCCCTGGAGCACAGGAGAGCTCAGATTCTCTTTTAATTCTGTTTCTTCCCTCAGCTCTGTTCCTAATTCTCCACTCTTGGAAAGAAAACATTCACTACCTTTGAGCTAAGAAATACAATCTATTAGTTTTTCATTTAAAAGTGCAGTTTCCTTGCTTCCAGTTTTCCATTATCCTCACAGTTCATCCTTAAAGGATTGCCAGTGTGCTACGATGGTGGAGTCTGAAACCTGAAGATGGGACTGTCTTGGTAGCACTGCAAGGCAGCAAGCATCAGCATGGGAATGCCATGCAGGCTCTTTTACACATGGAGCTTCCTAAAAGCCTGGCTTTTTTTGTCTGTGTTCTACTAGAGGAAAATAGGAGACACAGGTATGTTCAATATCCTAAATGAAATCTTCCCATAGCTAAGGTCAAACAGTGTTTCAATCTCAACTCTATACTAAGAATCAACATAGGCACCAAGTCCAACTTAAGATACAGAGAGATACAGAGGTGAAGAAAAAAGGAATGAAACAAGGTTGTCTTTCACTAAGCATGTTGCACCCATCACTCCATTTCACCTTGTCATCTCTTCATATTGCAGATATACTGTAGCATGTTGTGCCATATGTTTTAATATACATATATGAGAAAGAGTCTCTTCTCAGTGTGATCCAGCAGGAAGTCTGCTGACTGGCCAAAAGGCACTGTTTTTTTACTATTACTTCTACTGATGGACACAAAAGGCAGAGTCGTAGTTAACCTTGCATTTAAGGCAATGGATATTCTAATGTGTTAAATGTGTTATGAAATGTATTATTTACCACTACAAGGGTTTGGGAGTATAGCTAACGAAAGTAAGAGGAGAATGCAGTGATTTCTCTTCAGTTTACCCTTACTTTTCTTGAAGTAATTTATTCTTTGTGATTATTTAAATTTCCAGCCTCTGAAAATGAAGCATTTCTCTCAATTATGTGCTCTTCACAAGTATGTGATTTGGTCACCTATGCTACACCTATAGAATTGTTCTTGCATCTTTTTTGACCAAAATGAACATTTTCAGAAGACTATTGCAAAATTATTTAAGATTGGGTTTTCAAATGTCTTTGAAGGGAGTAAAGAACCAGGCATCAACTGACCTCCAGCAAAAAGCAATATCATTGTTCTTGTCCCTTTTGGAAAAGGGATGAGCTGGGCCATAGTTCGCATACTAGCATTCATGGAACCCTTCAATTTCTAAGCATTTTTTAGAGCTCTGCTCTAGTATTCATAACTAACACAGGGCTCCCAAATCTTACTGGGCAATACAGTACTTTTATTTATATGTTCTAAAATACATTATTTAAAAATCACCCAGATCCTACAGAGATGAAAAATTGCATGCAGTGGTGCAATTCATAAAGTAGGCCAGTACTCAAAAATATAAGAGATTTACACTAGAGGGTTGTTTTAAGAATAAAGCTAAATACACTGTAGGGATGAAGCTACACAAGTATTACTAAAAACTGAGAAAGACAAAGCTGCTGAAACTCCTGGATGTGGATGAGTCTGAAAATATCTCTTCGTATGAGAAAAGGGATATAACTTGCTATTCACAGAGAGGTAACAGCACCTATGTTTGCTGGCCAATACTGTGTGACATCAAGAAATTGCCTGCCTATATATTCCACCTTCCATAATGAAACCCTCATCTTGACCACAGCCTCTAGATGATGCTAAGATAATAACCAATATCTCTGAAAGGATTAGCAGCAGGCTCATGTTTTCTTTAATATAAAGAAAACTCAGCATCCTATCCTAAGCTATGCAGCCTTAATTCCTACAAATGCTTTACATAATACTACTTCACAAGCTAGAAATATTTCCCAGCTACAAGCCCACTTTCTAAGAGCTAATTAAAGTCCTTTAGGACTGCAGAATATCTAACAGGGAAGTGGCAATCATGGTGGTAAGAGGATCATGCCAAATGCTGATGTAGTAAGATTCATACAGAAGTATACCCAATTTTTTCAGCAGCAATACACAATCACTGCACATAAATTCTTTACTCAGTGCAGGCAGTATGAATTCAGCGCAGTTCTTTGAGAACTCTGACCCTTATCTGTATGCAAACTGCTTTTGTCCCAATTCTTTCTTCATGTTCTCCCTCTCTTCTTAATTAACAGAAAAAAGTTATGAATATTAAAGAAGAAATTAACAACAGTGTAAATAATTTCTGGATGTTTGTAGATTCCAAATTTAGTTCTTAATTAACCCCCACTGGTTTCAAAAAGCTGTTTAAGATATCTTTTCAAGGTTTCCCTTATGCTTAAAAAAAGAAAAAAGCAGTAAGGTAAGACTGTACAAAATGGCTGTTTGGCATTGCAGACACCAGCATCATGAGAGGATTTTATTCTGACATTATTTTCTTCCACTTAGCCTCCATTTAACAAGCAAAATTCAGGGGGTACTGCCAAACACAGTGTATAAGTATGATAACACAAGTCCATCTTCTACAGAATTAAAAGCATCCAACTCTGATTCATAACAGATAAAATCAGAGCGTAAGAAATGGTCAACTTCAGATGGTGGCTGAATCCTACATTGTAATCATTTGACCACAGCTACTACCAGATGCTTTTGAGGAAGAAGCTAAAAGTCCTAGTGTAGCCATTACCTTTCTATGGGTATGTAACTTTTGTCACCCAAGTCCAGTGCCTCAAGGATTTAGTTTTGGATAATTATTCTCACAGCAAATATGTATGTTCCTGCTAGCCACTTAAGCATCTAATCTTTACAGCTGATCTGACCAATCCATCCTCCTTCAACTCCTGTCAGCAATCAAGGTCACAGAGCAGGCTCTTCTGGATTGAAAGAAAGTAAATTCCTCACAAATTTTTTAATGGGCCTATTTTTCCAGTGTTTTGGCATTCACATGACCTGAAAGTACATGCCTTGAAGTGAATCACTACCACATAATACAGGCAAGCATCTGTATATCATACCAATAAGAGCAATTTTCCTGTCTTTTACACCTCTTGAAAAGATACAACAAAGGAGACATCCCTTACCATTGATCTGTGTGCAGTAAGCCCTGTTGAGTCAGCGGGAGTTCTGCATGTGAGACAACTCAAAGACAGACACTGCAAGAAATCTAATTTTAAGATGCCTCAGGAAACCTTTAAATTGCACTTCCCAGTGCATGTAATAGGGTAGATCATCCTCTCCCTTGTGCATAACACCCATTAGTGTTAATTTGAGTTATCCATGTACACTGGGAGGAGAACACAACCTGGTGCTGCTAAAGGAATTCTGCTGTTTCTCACAAACACCATTTATGCCCTCTGTTTCCTTGCACAGCCGTTGTACACACATGTACTGGAAAAATATTCCATGTTCTGAACTCTGCCTGAAAGCTGCACAACAGGTTGAAATTCTGATGCAAGAACCAAAGAGGCACCTTCAGACCAACTGACAGATACTGATGGATCTTGTTGATTCTACAACAACTGAGTGACAATATACCCACATGAAGAAGACACATAGAAAATGATATTACACTTGAAATACTATTTTTCAGTTACAAATGTTGAGGTCTTATTTAGACAATTCTTTGAAGGAAAACAAAGCACAATACTTCGGAGTCATACAGGCACTTCTTCCATCAGGAGTCAAACTCCATTTTCTGACCTGCAGTAAAGATTTATAAAAAGAAGGAAAATACATTTGCTGTACCCCATGTCCTTTTAATATCTATTTTTTTTCTTTTTAAGATTCCATTTTATCCTAGATAATTATCCTAGGTTAGTTATATAGCCTCATCAAAGCAGCATGCTCTTTAAAAGGAAAGTGGATTGACTGCCCAACGACCAACATAGACACACAAATCAATATAAACTACTGCTAAAAATGTGGGTGGAGCTGTCATTCACACAGCTGGGACACCTATAGGTGCTCTGCCTCCACACCTGGAGAAGCAAAACACTTAAGGCAAGAAAGCAGCCCGCAGCTGAAGAGATAGTACCTACTAGAGAAGGAACCGTGAGCAGAGTGAGATCCCAGGAGCACATTTGGGAAATAAATATAACCAAGGCTAAACCCCTATAAGGAAAGCATCCAATGAGCAATACAAAACACCATGGCAAATATTCCTAGAGAATTGCCATGCACACTGAGTCTACCTCGCTGCCTGTGAGGCAAGGCTGCGAGTTCATTTCCTCACACTCAATCTGGAGACGGGCACAGGGGAACAGGTTCCCATGGGATTCTACATCTACCCAATACTTTGGGTGCACCAGAGAGATCCCAGCTACTTGACCACAAAAAGGAAGACCACCAGGCCTGGAAGAGGGCATTCTGTCATCTCCATCCATCATGTCATTTACCCTCCTGACAGATGCCCTGTATCAATGCAAGAACCCACCTTCTCTCATACTGAGCAGCCTCAGCACAGCAAAATGGAACTCCTGAACAGAAGCACCACATCCCCACTGTGTGCAAATCTTTGTAATTGTTATTGGGAGTCACAGACAACAGACACAAGTCTGGTTCAGGAAAGCAGCACAAGTTCTTTTCTGCCAGCACCAGCAGCTTGAGAACAGAAGAAAGATCAGGCAGGTAACCTTCAGTACAAATCACACCACAGTAGCCCAATTCTGCTGGCTCAGGAGTTGGACATGCAGCAAGAATGCAGTAGCAGGTGCTCAGCACAACAAAGCTGGCAATAGCCAGGTAACAGACATAAGCAAGGTAAGTTACCTTCCCACAAAAGCTAGTTTTCATGCTAGCTAGGCCATTAACACTCTTCAGTCCCTACACGTTAGAAGTTAATCCTGCCTCAGGCAGCATTAACTTACACATTAGCTCTTTAATGTAACATCCACAGTGCTGGAAAAAGTTATCTGGTACAAATATTTTCCCATGACTCCACTCACTTCCCCAATTACTACATTCCCTATTCTCTTTTGAAGAGATCTTTTGTATGTATCTTTACCTCGGGAGGCTGCAATTGTCATGGCAATATCCCACAGAGGTGTTTTTATCCCATGAGTGGTAAACTTGGAGCCTGGTTTTATGGTATTTCCAACTTGGTGGTGCAGAGGGAGAGAGAAGTATGTGGCATACAGTCAAGGCTGCTGCTGACCAAGCAGCAAAAACTTGGAATATTGATATGAAAAGCCCTCCATTCAGTTTGCTATTAGCAGTGGGGGTCACTGTAGAGGTGCTATGTATTTGCAAGTACATGCACACATCAAAGCATCCTGAATTTCAGGACAAGTGATGATTTATTAAAAAATGCATACTAAATGCTTAATTTATAAACTATTTATAACCCAGCAAGGAAACAGAAGCTGTACTGTTTTACTTACAGACCCTTCATGCACAAACTGCAAAAACAAGTATTTTAAGAGCAAGCTGGATTAATTTCCAGCTTCTGTATCAAGCTAACTTCACTGGCTGTAGTTTTATGTGCACAAATTCTTCTGTGTTTATGAATATAGATCTTCCCACCCCGATTAAAAAAATAACAAAGACAAAACCCAACCTATTTCATAAAGATACTATGTTAAAATAGCTAAAACAACAGTCCTTTAAACTGCAGGTTTAGATAACACAGAAACATCACAGAAAAAATAAAAAGGCATTTATACAGAATAATGCAAGAAAGTCACTAGAATAAGAAACCAAAATTGTTGTAAATAAGCTTCTGAAACAGTTTCACAGGAAAGTCACTAATGACATCCTTGGAGACACCAGGCAATCTTTAGTTTAACAATTCAATCTTGGGTTCTTTTTTTTCTTCACATTTTCAGATGTTCCCCCAGGTGCCTGTGCTCTGAAAATATCTTTATGGTAAGACAAGCTCAAATACAACTCTAAAGAAAATGTATTTGAAGCAATTTAGGTAGGGTGAAGTTGTCACCTTATTGTTCAGCAACGTCCCTGACAGATCAGCCACTAAAGAACCAAGTGGATGCTAGTCTGAAATAAAGCTGTATCTAAGTCACAGTGCTAAATCTTTTGGTTAACAGAAAAGAAAAAAAGCACATTTGGGCTCCCCTTACACCCCACCCCCCGGTAAATATGTCCTGACCAGGTCCTTCAGTTGTTGGAGGCTTGCAAATACCTTTTTCCATGCAACCTAATCCCCATCTAAACAGGGTACCACCATCCAATCTTTATTCCTGTAAAAAACTCCTCCCCCAAGGCTGTTGATGTGCTGCTCCCCTCACTTCAGAGCAAACAAAGCCCAAATGGGAGATACCAGAGGAGAATATGGCCACTAGACCACAGCACTAGAGCCAGGTCCTTCCCACTATTACATGTCTGATTGCTTGGTCAACAAGGGTCTAAGTTACTTCATCGGCAAGACTGCCACCACTCCCCTCAGCAGATCATTGCATGCCCCGATTGACCTAAAGGACATGATTTCCCCTGTGTGCTTCTGTGTTATTTTTTTTTTTCAAACTGTGTCATTATGAGAAGATAGGTTAATATTTCAACAGAGAATAACAGAATTAAGCACCTTGCATAACTCTTAACTGTGATCTATGCACTGCTGAAAGGTAGCAGTATACCAGAGGAAGACAAGTACAGTCCATCCATCGTGCAGAGTGCTCAGAGACTCCATTATCACTGGGATAATCTACTGCACTTTTAGTTTAAGAGTAATGTCATGTGTTGATTCCTTGCAATTTGATGGGATTTCCGTTCATTAGTAGCAATAAAAGAACCACTTTTTATTCATTAAATTATTCTAAGTGGCAGAAAAAGACCCTTTCTTAAGACAAGCATATGCACAGCTGCATTTTTTCTCATGCAGTCGGGATCACCCCTCTCAGCACATTAATATTGTATTAGAGGATGTAGATCGCTTTTTCATTCTTAATTGGTACTTAAAAATTTCTCTCTAGTGAAAATACTGATTGATTTGGTGTTTAAATGAACTTGTTCATTGCAACTACAAATAACCTGAATACTAAGTAGTTTAAAATAACTTGTCATAATAAAAAAGGTAGATTGACTGTACCTAGAAAAAAGTGCTTTTAAAATTCTAACTTCATAGCTGTTTTGTAACATCACTGAATAAATAACATTATGAAGAAAACCTGGAATAAGCCTGCAATAATTGTATTCCATTTTTGTGCACTGCCAGCTCTGAGGGGTCAATAATTATGAAACTGCTAGAGAAAATGATCAGGATATTAATGCTACTAAAATCATACTCATTATATTTGCTTTTTAATTTCTGAGTCTTTTCATATTTCACATTTGCAGCATTTTCATGGCAGCCACAAGACTACTGTTTTGGTTTGAGGTTGCGTTTCTTTTGGAGTTTTTTTTTTGGGGGGGGGGGGGAGTGGTAAGGGGAAGAGAGAAAAAGGAGGATTTGGTAAGAGCTGAGAGTTAGCACATTCTTTTTTTTTAACTTCTCAGCTGATAGTGCTTGTTTATCACTCATTATAATCATGTTGGGTGCTCCCAGGTACTACAGCAGCAGGAGTTACAGGCACATGAAAGGTTCTAGAGACTAGCAGGTAGGCACAGCAAGATTTCCCTTCCCTCTATAACATGCCTTCAAAACAGAAAAAGAACAACACACCTCCATCAGAGGCTGCTAAACTGCTACACCAAGTAACCTGCATGATGCTCAACAGTGATGGCATCGCAGGAAACGTACAGAGAAACGAGAAAGCCCCATGGTCAGCATCAGGTACGGGAAAGTGCACTGAAAAGCAGCAACACAGACACCCTCAAAGGTGATCATTAGGAGTAATGTTCAAGTTACCTGCAGATGAGCTCCCCACCTGGTCAGTGGGGTGCTAGGTGCTTTGCAGATACTGGGGCTGACGGGCAGACCGGCAGGGGCTGAATTATAGCCATGTGGGTGAGCCAAGGCTCCTGCCACACTCAGACCCCTCTTCTGGGCTCTTCCACACAGCTATGCTTAGCCCTACTAACCAAGCCCAGCTAAAAAGACAACCTGAAGATGTGGCTTGATTACCCAAAGAGGATGGGAGCCCCCTCACACCTCTTTATAGGCTGGGCAAGGAGCCCGGGCCCATCAGGGCAGCTCCCAGCAACAGGCTGCTGTGAAAACTGGCGTCAGCTGGCTCCTGCACTTAGGTGTGCTCCTTAGCTTCACAGTGTTGTGCAACTGGAGGTGAAGATGTAGTAATTCATCCTTAGCCAAATACTGAGTATTAGCTTGTGATTTATTGTAGGCTTTCTAAACACCAGAGTGATAAAGGTGAAAACTAAGTTCATTAATGTAATGCAAGATTACGGTCCTTCTTATTTTTGTTCAATGTAATCTAATCCAGTCAACCTTTTATGTACAGGTTTATTAAATGCTCATTTGCCCAATAGAAGAATACATGGTCTTTACCAAAATTGAAGATTCTACATTTGAAAGCATAGGTTATATGTCAATAATTCATTTCTATCTTCATTTTGCAGAAATTAATTTATTATTAATGTGGTTCAATGTGATACTTTGTTTTCTTTCGCTCTGTATTCTGCTCAGCAGCATTGTTGATTGTTTCATCAGGAGTGGTCACAACTCAGGAGAAGAGGGTCTAAAGAAGTCAGTTAACATTGCTGTAGAGCAAAGCCCAGGAGAGGAATAGACATATGGCATGCAATGAGGTGCAATTTGTTATCTTTTAATTTCTTAGTAAATAGAATGAGCTACATGACATTCTTAGTCACATTAAGATGAAAGACCAACTATCAAGCTCTACTAATCTGGCTTCACTTAAAATTCAGACGTTTTACAAAGTAACCTAATTTCTTGGAAATATACAAGAATGAGATTTTTAAAAAAGAGATTAGTTTGCTATACCAAATATTTGCTTTTATTACGCATTTGTTAGAACATGAGAAGTGCTAAAGGGCAGAATTTGGTCTGCTTAATGTCTATTTAAAAAATCTTTTGTTAGACACAAAATAATGTCTAAATAGGTCATCAATTTCACATCATTGTGCCACTACAGCCTGACCCATGTTTATTTCCTCATATGCATCTAATCAATTTTTATAGCTGCTCTAGAGTAGTCAATTTAGAGTTCTATTAATAGTAATGTATCCACAGCTCCAGCAGGCAGGAAATATTTGCCAGGATTTCCTTATTGGATTTTTTTTTTTTAAGACCATGAACGAGAAGTGCATTTGAAGTGCACTCACAAACAGGCTTGGTGGGGTACTGGCACAGGTCAGCATCCTGCTTTGTGAACCACTGCTCTGCCTTTCTGATCATTCATGGCCGTATGCAACAGGTCTCACATGGCTCCATCTTGCCATGAGGAGTCAAAATGATGCACACAAACACTTAACCAATTCCCTCCAAGTCTTAGGTAGAGAAAACAGGATAAACTATTGCAGAAGTCAACCTTCATTTGAACACCTTTTTGTTTAATTTCAGTTACTGAGAAAACCAGAGTCCAGGAAGAGAATGAGTCCAGATAAAATAAAACATGTGTAGGTTCAGCTTAGAGCAGCTGAGGACCTTTCACCTTCTAACAAGCTGCAAAAAAAAAGGTTTCCACTGCTTCTTTAGCAGATGCACCCATGGAAATACGGCAAAAAGAAAGCAGGATTTATACACAGTAGGTGTAGTGCAGATACCTGTAGCTATAATGTAATGCTGTTGGCAGTATTGAATATTTCTCTTCCACAGATATTCCCTAATTTGAATTGCATTAATTCCATGCAGTGCCTTTTTAAGTCCATATGGGGAGTATTGCACTTTTTCTTCCAGTGGACCTTTTTTTAAACAGACAGACAAACCTACTGTTTACATATGCTTTCTCTTCCTCACAATTCTAACAAAGACACAAAAAATACCCAGGGTTTGACCTTTCTGGCATTCTTATGCTCCATTTCTCTTTATGAAATTTCCCCTTAGTTAGCAAGGAGCTAGCAAGGAAGGCCACACATTGATCAACAAGCCACAACAGCAAGATAGGACATACAGTGCTTCTGGCAGCTGGAATGAAAAATGAATCTATCTGTCTCTATCTAGCCAATTCAAAACCAGGTTAACAGTACCTGAAATTCATCACTATCTAATGTCTTTGTGAGATGAGACTGATGTCAGTTTAATTTAATAGGCTAGGCTGAAAAATGCAACAGTTCAATAATTGATTCATGAGTGGATTAGACATCACTGCCTCAGGGGTGGCAGCATCCACCAGAGGGTGGGCAGTAACAGCATTAGCTGCCTCATTTTAGCCCAGCCTCCAAGTCTGCCAGACACCCCAGCCTGCACCCACACCGCTGCAGAAGTGGGCAGACAGGTCTGTGACTGGACACACCTCGGGAAAAAAAAGCAAACCCTACATTACCTGTTAGGAGAGCATCAGGGGAAAGGGATGCTGTGCATGTCTGTACTGTATACCCTGCTGGGAATAAACTAAGGACTACAAGGTACAGAGCTGTCAACCAGGTGCTTTCTGCAAGAACTGAAATTCACTGAATAAATAAAGGGAGAAAGGGAAGATGACATTCCTTTTATCTTGTTCAAAGATGGTTTTGCCTACTTTCTTCATTTTGGATAGGTGCAGCTTTCCTTATCAGATACCTGTAACAGCAGTTGCTTTTGTGCTGCTGTTTTCTTTTCCTGCTCTTTCACCCCACAGTCTTGTTCTCTTTGATAGTACATTGTGATGTGCCATCTTTTCCAAAACATTTCCTAGTTAATGCTAAGAAGCTTTCAACAGCTCCATAATGCAGTAGCAGTCACACTTAGATTATGACCGCACTATCCTTGTACCTCTCTAGATAATTAGCGAAATAATTATGGGAAGAGAAAGATTTGCGTTTTTTTAATTACCATCTTATATTTGCTGACTCTGAATTGGGATACAGTAATGTTTGCACAATACTTTCTGTTTTTCAGGCCAATTGTAAGCATAGGTATGATAAACTATGCTGCACTTCTTCACAGTATCAGCATGAAAAATAAATTCACTTCTAGAAAATATTTTAATTGAGCTTCAATTTTACATTAAATTCAGATTTTTCCAGAAAACAGTACTTACTTGGATAAACAGTGCTCTTAACATATTTAATTGGGACAGAAAAGCAAAGTAGCTTCCACAGCCAGAACTGCTCACTGGACATAGGAGAGCAGTCCAAGCTGAGTATTATAGAGCTCTTAGCAATCTAAGAGTTACCACAGCAAACTTCCATCCTTGGAAAAGCGGTATTTTAGATGGAAAAGGGGCAGAAGTTTCAGAAATCTTACAGTCCTAGCTGCTTTGTAAATTTAGAATCATAGTTAGGGTTGGAAAGGACCTTAAGATCATCTAGTTCCAACCCCCCTGCCATGGGCAGGGACACCTCCCACTAAACCATGCCATGCAAGGCCCTGTCCACCCCAGCCTTGAACACTGCTAGGGATGGAGCATTCACAGCTTCCCTGGGAAACCCATTCCAGTGCCTCACCACTCTCACAGTAAAGAATTTCTTCCCCATATCCAATCTAAACTTCCCCTGTTTAAATTTGAACCCATTACCCCTTCCCTGTCACTACAGTCCCTAATGAAGGCTCCATCCCCAGCATCTCTATACCCCCCTTCAGATACTGGAAGGCTGCTATGAGGTCTCTACACATCCTAAGATCCTTTGAAGGCCTCAGTTAAACCAAACAGGAGACAAACCCAGAAAGAGGATCCTCCCTTCTACTTACTTCCAGCAAAGAAATACTGTCATGCAAAATCCAGTCCTTCTTCCAGCACAGTCCTTCCTGCCACACTGGTTACTTCAGCACTCCTTACCAAACAGTAGCTGCTAGCACAAGTTTGGTCACAAGCAGATGCTTGTTCAGGGCACCTTGGAGCGTCCTGTTGAAATATCAAAGATCTACCGTTGTCATCAAAAGAAGCAAAATGGCATTTTTTAATTTAATCTTCAGAGGACATAAACATTTCTTACACTATGCATGTGAACCTAACATAAGTGGATAAGAGACAGAGTGCAGAAGAGGAAGAAGTTCATGAGCTTCTTCTGCTTTTTATTAAACTGAGAGAAGAAAACTAATCAAAATTGGACACTCCTGAGGCCTATAGGTTCAATGTATTCAAGATAACATGGGTATAAAAATGATCCATAACCACTATACAAAACCCTGTTCTCTTTAAATATGCCTGGGCGTTATCTTTGTTGCTTTCTCCCTGGAAACAAAGGTGGGCTTAGACTCAAGTATGGATTAAGCTTTAATACCCAGACAACATATAAGCAATAGTCATACATTAAACTCTCCAACATTAATGATGCAGAGTGTACCACAAGTAGATTACTAAACAGAAACTTCTAAATATACAAACCCAGAATCCAAGCTGGAAGCAGCCCATTATCCCCAATAGGTGCGGCTCCAAAAAAAAAAAATAATAACTGGTTTGCTTCACAAAGCAAGGGTTAATTTTATTTTCATTTCCATCACACTGACATGCAGATGACTAGGACGTTCCTGCATGCCCGTAAGTGAAGAGCTCCTATATCTACACTCAGATTTACTGCCATAATTGAGACATAGCATTTTAAAGCCATTGCTGACCACCAAAACTGTTACTATGATTTTACTGACCTGAGTGCTTACATTACATCAGTGCCTAAGGCTCAACCCAGCTCAGGCTATAACAGGTGCTCTGCAAACCCTTAAGAAGTCATAGAATCATAGAATAGTTAGGGTGGGAAAGGACCTTAAGATCATCCAGTTCCAATCCCCTGCCATGGGCAGGGACATCTCACACTAAACCATGTCAACCAAGGCTCTGGCCAACCTGGCCTTGAGCACCGCCAGGGATGGAGCATTCACAACTTCCCTGGGCAACCCATTCCAGTGCTTCACCACCCTTACAGCAAAGAATTTCTTCCTCATATCCGATCTAAACATCCCCTGTTTAAGTTTTAACCAGTTACCCCTTGTCCTACCACTAC
>JAOEHY010019602.1:7532-30780 GCA_025447955.1 Psilopsiagon aurifrons | reverse complement strand
AGAAAGAGAGAGAGGGCAGGAACACACTGTAGATAGAAAAGACTGTTTCATGCCATATGGATACAGTACAGCAAATCAGAACAAACTAGTTTCATACAGGTGGCCAGCAATAGATTCCACAGTTTATCATAATTATAGATTATTTTGTTCTGCATATTGGACAAGGTAGCCTAAGCTTAGCCAAGGAGCTCCTTTGAAGAAGCACTCTGACCTTAGCCAAGAAGCTCTCAATTTGTTTTTTTTTTAATAAATTTCAAAAGAGACAAATATAAACAAATTAGCCTGGCCAATAAAATCCAATGAAATTAAATATCAGTTACCTGGAAAGTAATTTGTTTATAGAAAAGTAGCACCTGGACTGACTTCAGGACATGAGAGCTATGACAGAGCTACGTTATTCATGTTACTTTGCACTTTTCAACCCCAGTCTGTGTTTGGGTGCAGCATGCTGAAAAGGTGTCTTTTACCAGGAAATGGTGAGACTTTATCTGAACAGCTCAATCTATTGCATAAGATGATGCCATTTTACCTGAAAGGCAGAAAACTCCTGAGCAGTTTTAAATTAAAAACCACTTTACAATTAAGAAATATATCAGCCAAAATCCCCTAAATGCACACAGATAACTGCATCAAACACTGCAGTGTGGTAGATCAAAAAGTTTCCTCTTTTTGCAGGAGCAGAGCCTACCGTACTATGATTTAGGAGTGTGTCCATTTCTATTTTGTTAGGAAAATTTTCCTTGTCTTAAAGTTCCTGCTATGAAAAACCTGTAGACAGATATGACCAAATGTCATGTGGACCAAAAAGGCTTTAAATATAACTCACTGCTTTCTCACCGAATCTGACTGCACTTCCTTCATTATTCAAGACACCAACATTTTCCTTGAGGATCAGAGCATGTATTTGCAAGATCATTCTTCATTTATTCCAAGACTTGCTTACTGCCAATATTTTTGCAAGTTAAACACAAATTCCAGTCGATACATGAAAAACACGCAGGAGTAGAGGGGTTTTAGACTGCTTCTGCTTTTTATTGAGTTGCTAACAGCTAGATTTTCTACAGAAAAAAGAATGCCAAAATGCCAGAAGTGGCGGACTATAGTTCCACTATAGTCAGTAGTCCACTATAGTCCACTACCAGCCACCTGAAATGATTGCCTGTTTTCAGTAGGGCTGTGAGCCTATCAAGGGTACTTTATATTAATTTTAGGTTTCCCAGTAAGAATCTTAATTCTATATGTTCACTTTGGTCACATTGCCCACATGCGTTAAAGCACAAAGAAACTTCTCACAACACTGAAGGGGTATGAATTGATCTCCTCTGAACACTGCACAGAAAACTGAATGGTTCTTGTTTATTTGATTGGTGAAACTATCATTCCCCGATTCATGAGGTAAAGGAAATTTCCACAACCTCATCTTAGAATTAAAGTTTTCTCACAGTACTAGGCCAACGACAAAGGAGAGTTTATCACTCTAATCTCACATGAATTGACAAGAAGTGTGCTCCCTGAATTTTGGGAACCAAAATAAGAGAGACAGCAGAAGATTTATGTGCCAGTGCTGCATGTGACAATAAAGCACCTAAGTGGGTATGTGTATTCCAATAGCTCACTGTTGTTGAAGACAACGTGCAATGGACTTGGAAGTACATTTGTTGGTCCCCGCTAAGGAACTCATGTAAATGCTTTGTCCAACTATAGTATTTGATGATGGCTGGCTCTGAGCTTCAGTTTAAAAAAATCTCGAGAAACACAACTTGGTATGAACTGAAAATGTCAAAAAATGAGTAATTCCCTTCCACTGAATTCATTGCTTGAACTATCTTTTAGGTGGGGAAAAAAAAAAAAAAAAAAAAGTTATTTGACCCCTTTTCCAAAAATTGCTAATAAAATACTTGCCAACACCTGGCAAAAGAGTTCCCTTCAATTGAATATTTTAGTTGTGGGTTTCGTTACATCCATGGGAAATGAGTACCAAAGTAATGCAAGTCTTGTTCCATAATCTCCAATGGTGGAGCCTGCGGTTCAATGATAACTAATTCTTGATCTTTTTTTTTTTTTTTTAATGATGGTTCAGAAAAAAAGCTGGGCCAGCTGCACACTGAGCCAACAATTTCATCCACAATGTTTTGCTGCTGCTGCTGTTGTTTTTTTGTTCTTTTAACGAAAAAAACCCCAAAGCATCAGAATTAATTTTTTTCTTTTAATCAAAAACCTAATAAAATCATGTAAGCAGGACTTTCAGATGCAACCAAGCTGTATTGGCAGAAAACTCAAACAAGTATCAAGGTAAAGATGAATGTACATCACTTCTAAATGACACAGTCTACCTAAGAATACAATGACTTTTCTGATAATATCTCTAAGAAAACTCTTATATCAGGGGAATCCTCAGCAGATGAGAAAATTTCTTCTATGCCAGAAATCTTGAATAGAATTGTAAGTAGATAATATAATGGAGAAAACATGGAGCTGGGCAACAAAGTTAGAAACAGCTGACTTACAGGTGCGTCCTGATAGCTAGAACACAAGAATTATTTAGATTCAGATTTTTGCTATATGTATGAGCTGCCCCTAACCTCAGACATTCAAGTTCGAACCTGAGTGTAGAGCAAATTCTGATTTTTATGATCACAAGTTATATTAATGTATTTAATGCTGTCATGACTGCTCTTGACTTGCAAATACATAAATGATGCAACATTTTGGCACATACAGCATTCAAATGCATTGGAATTTAAAGATATATTCAGGAAAACACATTTGAGGCAGATATATTTAATATATGGTATTCATATTAATTACTAAAGAAGCAATAAATCACTGTAACTAGAAGAGTGATTACAAAGTATAAAAAATGAGTTAAAAACTAGGGAAAAGGAGCAAATGAGGAAGCTGCTCATAGTATCCATAGTATCCAGAAACCATATGGAATAAGTTATGAGGGAAAGCTATTGAAGCAATGAACATAAGTGATTTCAAGAGACACCTAAATTGTTTCCGAAGGAAGAGGCAGAGGGGAAGTTGTTAAAAAAAAAAGTGGAAAAAAGATCAATTGAATGAGAAATCTGTTTGACAGATGGTCTTACTTTGTTCTTAAATATCTTCATTTCATAATATTGAAAATTAAAGTAAAAATTTAATACTATATTTGCCCAGTAAGCTGAATAAAATAAATAAATCCCAGCCCTAATTTTAATTTCCTTGAAATAATCATACAGTGACATACCAAATTTGTCTTTAAAATACATGAGCATGTATCATGTTTTACATTTCCTGGAGTAAGATGGACTGCTGCTTCAGGCACTACGTTTATACCCAAATTCATCTCACCTAATTTCAGAATCCTTATTGAAGCATAGACTCATTGATCAAATACTGCAGATAGTCTCAACCACCCCTGAGTTCCAGCCAGACCTAAACCACACTCAAGTGGGTGCCTATGACAGCCAGTGAAGTGTAAGAACACTCATGAAGAGACAGAGAATCACTCATCCAGAATGAGTATACTTCAAGGTCACCACCCACCTTGTGCTCCTCAAAATACACGAGGATAGGCAAGATGAAATGATTAAATTAAACTCTTCTGCTACATTCTGCAAGACTTTGTGGCTCCAAGCACAAACGAGTGCATTTGGTACTAGCACAGATGCACTGAGCCATCAGTCAGGGCAACAAAATATTTCATTATCTTTTTCTTTTCCCCTGTGTTGTCCCCTGACAACATGGTAGTTTCCCCAGGAAATGGCTTTTTTACAAATCACTTTAGAGGACTTTAAAACTCTGGTCATTTGCATGAAATGGTAATAAACAAAGCCTGTTTTGCCCTAGGTGTCTTTCTCCATAAGTTGTAGCCACATGGTATGCAGAAATGATCATTGCGTGCATGTGTGAGAATGTGCATATGTGTTTCCAGATGCTTTCTTTAAGAAGAATTCACAACTGGAAAGAAAATAAGTATGACCAGTTTGTTCATTTGGTTGTTTGTATTTTTTATGTAGTGTTTTTTAATGGGTATTAAATAGCAACAAATCACCTTCTACAAAACAGCCTGTTTCGAGTTCGAAAAAGCTCAATAATTTCCTCTATCAGCTCTTTTATCTATGTCATGTAAGGATGGGTAGAGTGTTCTCCCTCTCCTTCTGCTGTTTTTCCTTGTTGTTTTAAGGCAATAAGAGGTATCAACAGCATCTTAAATTTTTATGAACGGATTATTGGTTACAGGCCTCCTGAGCCACCTGAGGATGGCTGCTTCTCTATTTTAGATGTGGAGCTGCCATACATACTAGAACAATCTCCAGCAATACTTGAGAAGTTCCTTTGTACACTTTCACAGACCCAGCAAACACAAGAGCTTGAATGTCATATCCTCATCTGAAGAAAACATGGTTTTCCATATACAGAACAGAGAGAATTGCCACAAGAGTCCATGTATAGGACCAGAAAAGTACAAGCCAGCCCTAGCAGAGACCCTTAAATTGCAGTCTCAGGCTTGATTTTTTTTTTCTGTTTGGAAGCTTTGAGCTCTCCAACATATAAAATAGTAAGATCTAAGAATAAGATTTCAGTACTATGCCACCAAATAGCAGCTATCCTAGACCAAAAGTTTGCTGGCTGATTGCTGGGGTGTATATTTAGTGACTGCATTTTTTCATATAACTTCCCTCTTTGTTGGTGGGAATTTGATAAACCACCACAAAAATAAATTAATGAGTGATTTCATTTCAAAGGCATCTTACCAGCGGGCTACCATCAGTCCAGCGGAAATCACGTTCAAACATCTTGTCATTGAGGCCAATCCACTGGTAGTCATGCCCAATGCCTGAGGAACCAGAAGGATATTTTTATTAACCTTCCCATAAATAGAAGAGACTTCACCAAAGAAAATTAAAAGGATTTGCACAGAATGAATCAGAGATCATGTTCCTAAGGTTCTCTCACTCATTATGCAAACAACTATTTACAGACTGGTTTTCGACTTTTCAACTTCATTTTGGGGGGTCTATAAAAATGCAGGTTCTTATCTAACAGTTTGCAACAAACCAGTCTGTTCCCTCCTGATGGCATCGCCCTGCAAAGACAGATAAGTTTCCTACCTGAGTGAATTTGAGGAGAAGGAAAAAAAAACACCACACATATTTTAATCTACATTTTTCAAGTTTCGTTTAAGCTATGACCAGTATTGTCTAGATTGTGCAACAAAACATATAGGAACTACTTCTTTATGCTTACTTAATGCAATATGTGGTAGTGTGGTCATTGATATCAGGTGCATAAGCTATCCAAAGCCTTCAAAATAAAAAAGGCTTCATCAGTTTTCAATGCCAAAACACCAGATCTTGTTCTCATCCTCAAAACCAAAGTGTTTTCAATGTAACAGATAATGACTTAATAGTGATAGGGAGCTTGCTTTGGTCGCAATAGTAAACATGAAGAACTCAAAGTGTGCCCTTTAAACATTCTAAAAGTATATTTTAAGATGAAGATGTAAAAGGCTGAGTGGTCAAGAGGATATTTCACTAGCTCTGAGCCCTCAAAGCCTGCTCTTGTTTAGAGGAATCCTAACAGTACGTACGGTTCACAAAGATCTGCTCCTCATGAGACAAGATGCTTGTCAAGTGTGCTCCCTGGAGACGGCATTCCCTTTCAGCCGTGTCCCATGTACGCCGATGGGCAAAGTATTTGTAGCACTGTCCTTGGAACTTATGCCAGCCATAATCACAGGTCTCCGTATCTGTGACAAGCAAACAAATCACTGTCAATGGGTGTGAAACACAGGCATGTTCCATGCAAGTAGATGGGTTTTCCACAGGACAAACATTCAAGAAGATAGCCAACCATTAAGTAGTACAAATGCAAACCTTCAACACTCATCCTTGAGACCTCACTACATTTTCAGGTAGTCCTATTTAACCACTTACAGTATAAGCTGCAAGAACATTACTTATGTCAGGAGTATAAGTGTGACTGGCAACTTGTGAACTTCCACTGATGAAATTGTGCTGTATGCAGAAAAATTCAGGATATCTTCAGTCCCTAACTCTGGATAAATGAAATGCCAAACAAGTCTGATCAATCCCCAAACAAACCCATGCCTGAAAGCAACCTTTCCAGAGGTGTAGATACATGCTGGGTATGAAATTGGATTTCTTATTTTCAGTAAGTCAATATAGTCAATTGCCAATACCATGCTTTGGCCAAAGGGGATCTTTCTGCATATAGTACAGAAAAAGCTGAATACTACAGACCATGGCAAGGATATATGATTGCAAATTCTTTACCAATAGTATTTCTTAGGTTTGAGCAGCTACTAACTGAAAGACAACTGTGTAATAATTTTTCTCACAACCCAAGGCTGGTTCTTAACTTGTAGCAGGAAGAGGACATTCACAACCTGAAGCACAAAGTGTATATATTTTTTTTTTCTTAAGACTTAAATCTTCCCAGATAAAAACTAAACTGTACATGTACATAACTGGGTTTAAAAATGCAAACATATCACTTCAGAGTCTTGCCAGAATTTCTCTGACAATTTCTGGTAATGCCAGTAACACTGAAATCATTGTCTTAGGAGCCTGGTATCAAAAAACATTTTCTGCAAGTCATCAGTGCAGACATAAATGTACCAAATACAGAGGCATAATAGAGCTTACAATGATTATCTCCCTTCAACAAGTTAAGCTGTAGAAAACTGCTTGTGCTTTGAGTAATCCCAGCTATGAAAAAGGAATGTAATCTATACTACCAACTTCTTAGTTTTTTAGCTTTTCCCTTTTTGTATGCTGTGTGAGTTACAGGATGCTTTAATCTCTGGCATCTAGGCCGTTTTAAAGTTTAGTCTGCCTCTGGCTTTCTAGAATGCTTGTTTAACCACGCAGTGTTGACTAACAGTGCTATGTCCTTTGTGAAGGCTCCTAAGGTTTTATTATTCATCTTGCTCAGGGACTGCCTTGTCCCACAGGAAAGAAGTCAGATAATAATAAGCAGCATTGCATGCTGAGAAAATCATGGCCAGAGAGCATTTCCAGGCATTCAAATCAAGCTTTCCCTGATCTCTGCTAGGGAAGAAGTGCTCAAGACAGGAGATCTGCTGAAAGGCAAACAGGGGAGGCAAAGAGGCTGGAAAACACGGAACTTGGAAGACTCAGTTCAAAGAATGAGATATAATGGCCTGAGCATGAGTCATAAATAATAAATTTTCTTTTCTTAAGGTAGAAATGCCGGGCAGTGACATAGATGCTCTCAGTTGCAAGTCATGCACTGCAGTGACATGCAACCCCGCCCTCTTATCATATATGGCTCGTTATTTTCCAAAAGAGAAAAGGTGAATAACTCCTGCACCTGTTTGTAGCTTAAATCTACACAGACAGAAAAAACAGGTCTGAAGGCTACAACACGGGAATTTTAGAAAGGGAAGAGAAGTTTTGGTGTTATTTTGGTTTGAGGAGGGAATCGTTGATTTGTTTGTTGTTTTTTTTCAGGGGATAGATTGATGACAAGAGAGGAAAAAGGAATGAGGAAAGGGAGAGTCAGGAGGCTAGAGCATGAAAAAGGAAAAAGGCAAATAAAAATGTGGGGACTGTTTCATCTCTGCAGTACTTTGTCCTGTCTGTGTATCTTATTGCATTAAAAATCCTCAAAGGGTGACACAAAGGTAAGGCCTCCACATGGGTATATGTTTTTAATACCTTTACTGAACCAATAAAGTATAATTGCAGGTGGCTATAAATTTTCTGACCCAATCACCTGTGAACAGAGTAGGTGCAAGCACTTACTGAATACAATACTCCATGTTCATTGTATATTTATCCAGGAGGTAACCACACATTTCCGTAACCTTTTTCCAGAACATGACAGAAAGACTGAAACCCTGTTTGCCATATTTATGATGTTTTAAAAGTTGCCTGGCTAGTCTTAAGATTTATGACAATTTCCAGGCTTCCTTAGTGATGTGTGCAAGGAATTACTTACACAGCTTCTGTTCTCTGTAACTGGAATGGTATGTGTATAACAACCTCTCTAAACACTGTGTTAAGAAAAAAAAAAAATCTCTCTATAAGTTTAATACATAGATACACTTTTTCAACAGCTGCAGTAAGCTGCTGGCAATAGGTCCATTGTCTTTAAAGAAATTCCATAAGAGTCTTAAAGAAAATAAAGACTGAACACACAGGTACTAGAACATAATGAGCATCTCAGCTGAACAATTGCCTAAGGCCCATTAGCCCACACATCTTGAGGGGAAACCCATTTCCCTACTCAATATTCAAAATAAACCCTTTTCAGCTGAAAGACATCAATTACAGATCATCTGTTTTCAGAAAGTATCTTTGTTGAGACCTTCTCAAATACTTCCATCCCAAGCTACCATGCTTTGGGAACAAAGTGAATCAAGTGAGACGGGAATAATCACAGACATTCGAACAACGAACTTGGTTTGTAAGGAAACATTCTTCCTGATATGTTTTTTAAGAACACCCATTTTTGTTTTGTTTTCAGAGATTGGAAGAGAACAGCTGTTTGTGTTATCCCAAAGAAGCATGTCCCATAGCAAACACATATGTGCCTTTTTGGCACACAAGCCCATGCATGCAGCTGCATTTGATAAACAGGCTAGCCTAGGTGTGCCTGCAGAGATCCGGCAGCCAAGAAAGACAAACTTGAAGTTTGAAACACAAACACTATTCCTTGAAAGCAGGTAGACACCAGTCATAATAACAAAAGGAGAAAAAGAAAAGGAAGGAAAGAAGAGGAAAACCTAAACAGGTGCTCATCCAGTTAGATAAAGAACATATACCTGGACACTGAGAGCTCTCATTTAGTACTTTTCACAAAGGGATGACAATGGAATGACTGATGACTCTCCCAAAGTTAGATTCACATCAAGATCTATGCAGCCTGCAATCATACTTTGAAAAAGTGTTCTTGGGATATTTGTGCATTTTAAGAAGTGTTGTTCAAATGTCACCAAGTGACATGCAAAGTATGCATCTGTACTTTGAAAAGATACATGTGGTGGGCAAAAAAGGATACTACCTACCCAGAGGTACTCTACTTAATTTTAATTAAGTCTGAACCAGAAGTGACGTGGGCTTACTGAGTTGCCAATAAAGTTTAAACAAGAAACACCCTCAGCTGCTCTGTTCCTAGTATCAGACCACTTTAGCTCTTTTCAGGAAGAAGTTCCTAGGCTCAGATTGTCTGCTGCGCTGTTTCCACTTGGCAAGAGAAACATCTGTAAAGGAGCCAGTTACAACACACTGAGTCACAGGACTGCATTCACTCACACTATTTTGGATCACCCTGAAGGCTTCTCTAACTTGTACTTCCTGCAGGAGCTTTCTGATGTGAAGCTGCACTGTTCTGTTGTCACAACCCCTCCTAACACTGACATAGGCATAACACATCAGTTGAAGATCTCCTATACTAGAAAAGTCTCATGGGGCATTTTGGTAAGATTCTGAGCTCTATGGTTTTTCTACACCAGTGTTGTGGACCTGGACATGGTGTAATTGTCCCCTACTTTGAGCTTTGTTTCCAGAGGCAATGCTTGCTCACTGCTATCATTGCCTCCCATGGCATTTTGGATACTCAGCACTGTGCCTAAGACAGCTCTTCCGCTTTGCTTTTTTCTAAGCTTTCTAAAACAAATAGTATATATATTAGAGGAAAAAAACTACAGAAGTAATGAAATATAGTCTCAGTGTGCTCAACTCCACCTTTCCTGTGGCACCAAGGTACACATTCTGTCATCCTGGCTGGTCTTTAAATCTAGTGAGGTCAGGACTGGTGCCTTGAAATAAAACCTGCTTGCCAGCCAGCCATGTCTGAATTGCCAACACTGTTTTATTTTGTCTGGTGGAGTGGAAATTTGGCACTAAGAGAATTTCCTAAGTTCCAAACCACTGTAGGACTTTAAGTGGAGGAAATTTAAATTCCAAAGCTGAGTGAGCAGGGCTCTGGTTCTGATTGACAAATGAGGAAATGCTCCCATTAACCACCTAAAATGTGCTCTCAGGTTGGTCATAAAAGGCAGCTGAAAGCTACCATAGTACTCAGAGCTACTCTTTATTATGGATTTGCTGGAATGAGGGGGAGGAGGAAGGGAGTGAGAACATTTATTTCTTTTGTTGTGAAAACACTCTCAGTTTATAATTTGGGAGAACAGATTGGAAAAGCCCTTTCAAATTAAAGATTAGACAGTCTACAGAAAAAGTTAAACAGTGAAAAGTGCTGGAATTGATTAGCTTCAAGAGTTCTCAGCTCTAACAAACAAATCTCTGTGGGTTGAGCTGGAAGAGTTTGCAAACTGCCTTTCACGGAAGACGAGAAAAATCCATGAAAAAAACCCAATGTTAATTAAACAAATTCAAAGGTCTAGTTCATTCACCTGTGACCAAAACCATTCAGCTGAAGGAAAAAAGTATTTTCACAAGCTTTAGAAAGTATCCTTTAAAAAACCTTTTTTTTTCCCCATATAAATTCCTTCATTAATTTTACTGACAGAACAGATTTTGCTACCCTACTCGTCCCCCTAAATGAACATATTGAGTAACCATCTTGTACTGTAAATATTTCTTGCAAGTACAGTGGGATTTCTTGCAGGCATTGTTCTAACAACTACAGAAACTTGGATATCTAATCTGATTTCTGCTGTCTATTTCAAAAGCCTTTTATCACTTCCTCATAATTGTAATTCTCTACCTACTTTCCCTAAAATAATCACAGGATAAATCAGTTTAAAAATTCTGGGTTGAAGTCATCAAGGCGATGGTCCCCAGTGGATGAGTATATAATACAGCGTATTCAGTAGAATATTCCTACTTTTCAGTAAAGCTTGTTGGAAGTGGTGGGTTCTGATATGTCTTTCACACCGTGTATTATTTTTTTAAGAGAGAAGCTTGATCAAAGAGTAATTCTACTCCCACACATTATCCAACAAGCATCACTACAGTAATGAGAGAATGCTGCTATGTGTCTTCCTTGCAATGTGCAAGCCAATAAAGGCAGGCTGTGCTTGCCTTGGAGCCACTTGAAAACTGTGATGCTGTTATTTTGGCACAGAAACTCCCCACTATAACCATTTATATTTGGTACGACAGTAATGTTACTTCCAGTCAGATTAGAAGTTGGATAGAGTTTGCTGTCATCCATCTGCAAAAGATGGTGCAGTTGCAACCCTAATTAAAACCTCCTGAGCCACAAATCATGGGAGTCTAACATACTCAGAAATTGTAATCTCTCCTCACCACTGATGTCTCCCCACATTTTTACTGTTTCTTCCATCCTCTCATTTTTAGAAGGTTTCCCTAGTTTCTCCAGAAGAGTGCTGAAATGGAAAGAGATGACCTCAATCACCATAAATTAAAGAATACACCTTACCTTGTTCACAAAGAGCACCTACATAGCTTGGCAGACACAAGCAAGTAAAGGTATTGAGGCCATCTATACACGTGGCTCCATTCCGGCATGGGTTAGACTGGCATTCATCAATATCTACAAATAAAGATAAAAGTGTTCACGTAATCCACCCTCTTCCTAGAAGGGAAATGTTCTTCAGACCCAGTCATATCCAGTCATAGGACTAGACCTCATCATACTAGGACCAGTTCAACCCCTCCATCCCTGATGGTATTCTAGGCCAGGTTGGACAGAGCCTTGGGTGACATGGTTTAGTGGGAGGTGTCCCTGCCCATGGTAGGGGGGCTGGAACTAGATAAACTTAAGGTCCTTTCCAACCTTAACTATTCTATGATTCTATGATAATCCAGAATTATTGCAAAAGATCCAAAGGAATGGTTTATTTGCGTGATAACTGATTTCACTATGCCTAATCTTCCTTTCTCTTCATCCACAAGCCAAGCAGCAGTTTCCTTAGGAAACGTGACATTACTGATCCACAATTTTATATGTACTCTGTACTCTGACACAATTTTATCTGTACTCTGACTCCTGAGATCGTAAAATCTATCCCAAGAACTATCCCAAATATTAATGCTTATCTGGTTTTATGTGATGTATTCACGAATTTAATGCAATGAATTTTAGGTCATGTAGTTCATTTACAGCTCTTACATTTGTGTGTGTACATATTTGTCCAGTATAAGGGAAGAGAGAAAAGGGGTGTAAGTGGACCTCCTTCTCTTTGTTGTTCTCAATAAGGCCTCACTACAGAATTTTTCAAATGTCTATGTATTTCTTGACTTCAAAACACAGCTCTTCTGCAGATCTCATGTATGAAGGCTTTATATTCAGTAAGTGCCTAGATTGCATCAGCTTACCTAATTCACACTGCTCTCCGTTGAAACCTGGCAAACATGTACAGATGTAAAATGAACCACGTGGATAGCATGTGCCACCATTAAGGCAGGGATTGCTTTTGCATGAATCTTGGCCTGTTGAATGAGTAGAAAAAGGAAATTGACTCTGTAGCTTCAAGGAACTGGTGTCTTTTTGATTTTTTTGAAGAAAAAAGTCCTTCTTCATTTCTGAATGGATGTATCAGGCTTTACTGTAGCTACAGAAACTATTAACATAATACGCTAAGGATAATAAGATCATTTTATATAGTAATAAAACTTATTTTCAGGCATTGCTATTTTCAATTTTAACAACTTTAACAACAACATGGCATTTACTATGAACCAGTATAAATAACTTCTAGAATTACATTTTTTCATTGGAATTTGTAGTACATTTGAAAGCTATGGTATTGTATTGAGTATTTAGTTTGCATGACATGGCAATTAATTATAGCTGAAAATAGTTAAACATATGCAAAATGAATGGAAAATGCTTGCTTTTTTTTTTTTTTTTGAGCAGGGTTAGTTTATATGGAATGATTGGGTACACAGAACATACTGGCTGGTTGCTGTTGTTTCACTCGCTTATATTTATTCAATCAATGCTCAAAAGGTCTTATTTCTTGGAAAGCATACTTTCATACGTGCATATTTCCCGCCTTTCTTCAAAACACATCTCAAGAACACAAACAAAGGTACTGAATGCATCCATAACTGAACTAAACATTAAGATAAATGCTTACCTGCTGAGGAATCCTCAGTTGTTCTGGGAGTTACCATTTAAACAGCTTTTCCTCGCAGAGCTTTATGCCTTCTAGTGATGCTTATATCATCTGAGTTTAGAAACCTAGGTATTTGCATTTTATTTAACGCATAGGAGTAATTGACAAGTATGCACTGAGTATCCAACCATTTCTGAGTATCTCAGAGTCAAAGGATAATCAGGAAGAGAGCCCTTCTGGGATACAAGAAGAAAGCCTTGGCTTTGGAAACTTAAAAAAAAAATGGGTGAGCTCTGTAACCTAAATTAATTTAGAAACACGAGAAAAGTTTAGATTTTTTGCTATATTTTTCCAAAACTATCTGACTATCGTTTACGAAATGAAAGATAAGTAACATCTATTTTACCCTTGACAAATTAGACATTCAAAAATGTCTTCTTAAAGTCCTAAGTTCTCTATCTAGTCACTGGAGAGCAGAAGGGTCAGTTGGAAGCCTCCACAAGAAAATCTTGTCTCCGTAAGTTTGGGATTGTAATTTGGTGGCCAGGATTTGTCTTTGGAAGTTTTGAAATGATTCTGATCATATCCAAAACATAGGGTGTTTGCTATAGGACTGCTTCCTGAAAGTCCCAAACATAAGGCTATTTTAAGCGCCCAAAGATGTTTCTTGTGCATTTATTGTCTGCTTATCCTCCTGTGGACTGGATATTTTCCCAGTTAACATTTTCAAATTAACAGCTTCCTGGATTATGTGATGAAAAATAATAGAAAACCACATGAAATTAAGCTGGTTCTATTCTTTCATCAACTGTATCTAGGTAAAATATGAATTGAAGCAATTGAAGTGACCCTACCTGCATCATCTGTGTACTTCGCAAAATGCTGCCTAATAGCCATTATGTAAAACAAAATATTGTGGCAAATGACATTTAACTAAAAGATGTTCAATTTATAAGAGTCAGACACTGTATCAACCATTGAAAGTTATAGCCTGAAAACACGAAGTCTCAGTTTTCTCTTGTCTGAAAAGTCATCTTGCAGGCTAAGAGAAATTTTCATAGAAAATTCTGATCCTAAAATACACACTAGGTCCACTCTCTTAGTCAACTTCCAGGTGTTATAAGCGAATCCTAACTGTAAATCGATTGTGTAATTACTGTTGTCATGCCCACACAGAAAAGCTATCAGACAAAATTATCTGAAATTGGAAAATTAAATAATTACAGCTGAATTCTCTACCACAGTTAATGTTACCTTCCTGTCTTTTAGAACTGGCTGGTCACCTCAAGTCTGATCCAAAGCTCCACAATGCTCAGGAAAAAAAAAACTCAGGAAAGTCAGTGAGCTTGAGATTTGGTACTCCCATCTTCCTTCACTTTGTAAGGGTTACAATCATGTGGATTTCAAAGCTTGAGCCTCGCACATTCTGCTGTTATTTCACACAGTGCTCTGATTGTCATACCTCTTATCAGAGTTAAGACACACATTTACATGTGCCACAAGAAACATATACAACAGTGATTGTATTTGGAAGTTACCTGGAATTTGCACTGCTGTGCCTTCAACTGAACCCACACTGGTGCCAATCAGGAAATCTGATCCATTAGTGACTTCCGGAATTAAAAATGATGAAGTTACAAGTTCAATAGTGTTTGGCTCCTCAGAGTTTATCGTAGACTGCTCATTTTGATACGGACTGTTTCCAGGGGTAAAGCTGTCTGTTGCAATGTTAGAAGAAATAGTTGTGATCTCCTCTTGACCAAACAAAGCTGACTGTGTTTCTGTGCTTACATCCAAAGGCTGTGAAGATGAAGCTAGCATTGTAACTGCTTCCTGATCAGACTTAAATACTTCACTTTCAATGGGATTGAGTGAATCTGAAACAGGTGTGGAAAAAAGCCATGGGATCTCTCTCTCAGTACTTCTATCATCTTCTTGATGAGGACTGTTCACTCTCCCTGAGGAAGCTTCAACTTTTACTGTGCTAACATTTGGCAAATCTGTGCTCACACTTTCTCTGAAATTCAGAAAAGCAGTGGGCAAGACATGTATTGATGGAGAATCTCCAGAAACAGTAGCTTCTTCCTCAACAGCCAAATCAGTTACAGAGGTTTCTGTCTCTTCTGTCCTGTCTGTTACAAAACTATTAAAGTGAGGAGTACTTTCAGTAGTTGTGCTTCCTGAAACAGGCTTGGGAGAAAACTCCAGCAGAGAATACCCTGTCCTGTTGAGAACGTCAGTGGTGGGTGGTTTATATGTTGCCGCAATATCAGAACTGACCTCTTTGAAAGTTCCATCTGATGCATGATCAGGCTGATCTGAATCCTTAGAAGATGATGTACTTGGAATGATTACACCAGAGTATTCAGACACACCATTAACCAACTGAACAGCCACTGAAGATTTAGGAGTTTGACGTACTGAATAAAAGCCTGAATCTGTTTCTTCATACTCTGCTGATGCCGATTTTGTGTTTGTGTATACTGTGGGAGGTTTTTCATCACTCTTGCTAGATGACGCAGTTGTCAGTTGGGATGTGCCCTCTGTGGTGACAGTACTTACATCGAGCATGTCAGGTGTTAAAGCCTTTTCTGTCTCAGTAGTAAAAACTGGTGTAAGAGTAGGAATCACAGGCAGCTTATCATCCAGTTCTTCTTGTCCCATTCCAGAAAAGCCAGAGACAGAGACTGTTTCACTCTGATCTGCTACTACTTGGCTGTTTGGTGAAGTATTCAGCTTGTAGTTGTCATCTGCTGTGCTTGTTACAACATGTTCGGACTCATGAAGCACATCAGGGTTTACCAGTGCTGGCACTGTAGGAAAGAAAATGCCCAGTTCAGAGAGTTCAGTAGTGATGAGAGTTTCTGTTGCAGACTTCCTTGCATTCCCTGAACCCAGATCCTTGTCAGCTGATGTTGGTCTGTGCTCAGCTGTTATTGATTCACTGCTTGGCTGACTGGAAGTAGCTGTAGAAAGACTATCACCAGATCCAAGAGCCTTCTCTTTGGTTATGAATATTTTAGGTGTTGACTCATATTTCTCCTCTTCAGCTGTCATGCTATCATCACCACCGTATGTTGACTGTATAATAAGATTTGGCATTGTCTGCACACTTATTATATCTTCAGGCATTGATTTAGAGTGATCCATGTCTATAATAGTTGTTTCTTCTGATGGGATTTGAAGTCGCTCTTCAATTAATGTAATATCACCATAAACAGAAACGTTCAATATAACATTTCTTTTATCATCAATCACTGGGATAATTTTCTCATATATCCCAGTATCACTTGTTAGCTCTTCTAATGCAGGTGTCTTTGGTTGAACAGCAGATGGATTTGCCATGGTCTCTTTATCTTCTGTAAAAAGGGATGCCAGCGCTGTGATGACAGTCTGTGGTCCATCTATCGGTGCCTCTGTCATAACTTCAGAATAAGGTTCCCCAGAAAAACTAGATGAAGCATTTAGTTCTACCTGTGACACAGGGGGTATTGACAAATGAGTAAACATATCTGAAGATGAATCCAAATCACCAACCCAGCCAGACCCTTCCCCAGAGCTTTCAGGTAAAACTCTGCCTGGCATTTTTGTTGTTGAGGTTACAAATGCTCCTTCTGTTTCAAGATTAGGAGTTCTACTCAGTATTACAGAAATGGGAGTTACACCATGGTTAACCGGTAAATGTAAAGTTTCCTCTCGAGAAACAGCTTTAAAAGTAGATGTTGTCCCACTTCTTTCATTTTCTCCTTTCCTATAGTTAGTTTCCTTATCATAAGGTTTTTCAGTTGCAATAAAATAACGTGTCGTCTCTTTAATCTCTTCAGAGGTGAAGCTATCAGAACTCTCTTCTGCTAAAGCTGGGGAACTGGTGATCACTGAGCTGGGAAACTGTCTTTCTGTTTTTAACAGCAGCCTAACTACAGCAGTTGTAACTTCTTCATTAACTTCAGCATTTGATTCAGTGCTTCCTCTGTCAAAGTCTTGTGTCCTGTCAGTTGATAGTTTGGGTCCTAAATCTGCAGGATGAGAAGTATGAGGACTTAAAGTACTTGTGATTTCTTTGACAGCCAATGGAACTACGTCAGAAATAACAGCAAGGTCATCTCCTGATCCTTGTCCTGAAAATAATGCATCACTGATGAGATCATTATTCAATAGCTTTTCTTCTTTAGGTACTAGGAATGAACTGGGAATATCTTTCGTAGGGAAAATATTTTGTAACAACTCCTCCTTTTGCTCTGTATCTGTACCTGGAGAGCTTATGTATTTCCTTTCAATCTTTGCAAGTTCAGTTATTCTGTCATCATTAAATGGCAAAAGTATTTTTTTAACAGATTCAGTTTCTAATTCCTTTTCTTCTGAATACAGACTGACTGTAGAAACATTTAAAAATCCTAGATGTTCATGGGTAGCCTGTGTGTGTTTAAATGAAGGGTCTGTTGTTTCTTCAAAAGATTCTACAGCTTTTGCTGAAATTTCCTGTGGCAAATCTTCTCCGGAATATGCATCTTCCATCAAAGGAGTGTTTGTAGAAAAATCTCTCACTATCAGTTCATCAATTTTTTTCTCTTCCATTCTCATGTCAGTTACAGTTTCCATTGTGTTTGATTCATGTTCAGTACTTGTGACTAGCTCACCAGGTTCAGCAGTGAAGTCATGATTCATAGGTGGTGTGCTGACAACTTTTTTGTCATACTTTTCTTGTGTTTCCGGTTCCCCAGTGGGTGAAACTGCTGGGTTTGTAAAAGATTCAATGAATGTGTCTGCTTCTCCAGATCCGTGATCAATAAATGCGAAATGACTTCCAAGTATTTCTGTAATGGGTCCATTAGACATTAATTCTGTGGTGCTGCTGTCACCTTTGAATTCTTCTCCAGAGCCATGCTCAATCAGGAGAATCTTTCCTAATGAGACAGCTGAAGAACTCATTTCTGCATTTCTGCTTTCTGTAGATTCTGCTACTTCTTCTGAACTTCCAGTACCATGTGTCACCATGATGTCATATGGGCTGCTACTAACCACTGACTCTGGAGATGATGTGACCTCAGTTGTTTCTAAATCTTCAGTTTTAACTCCTGATGCAACATGAGATATTACCTCTTTTCTGGAATCAGTACTAGATTTTACTTCTGAAGGAGCTGTGTAAGCTGGTTCTGTTTCCTGCTTTTGTTCTCCCAGGTTTCCTGTATTAAACACGTCCTGCGGCATCTGGCTCATTACTTCAGGCTCCTCTATCAAGCCATCTGACCTAGTACTTGAAATTGGTATTGCTGATTCATCTGGTCTTGCATGTTCTTCATATTCTGTTGTTGCATTCTTCAGTAAAGTGTCATATATACTGTAAACTTTTCCTTCATGCTTTTCTGTATGTGTTCCACTGATAGGTCTTATTGGAACTGAAGTCAAAGTAGCAGACTCAATGATAACATCAACGTCTCCAGAACCTGGATCAGTAAATGGTGAATCAGTGCTTACTACTTTTCTTGTGGGATGCCCTGAAAATATGTCTGCTGGTTCTTCTGCTGAGCCTTCATTTATAAAAAGCTGCTTCTCTCTCAACAGAGGAATGGTGGTGTCCTTTTTTACTTCAGAACTCATGGTACCTGTTTCCAGTACTGTTTTTCTGAGGAGGGTGAGCTCTTGACTTACAGTTCTGACTTCAGTAGTAGTGCTCCCAAGTTCATTCAACTCTGAATTTCCCTCTGCAGTCCTAGCTGAGTTGTCCTGACTTGAATTAACAGTGGTTTGCACTTCTTTTTCATTTAGTATGTTCTTTTCAGTTACAAAAGAACTGGCAACTTCTTCTTCTGTAATAAACTCATACACAGAATTGGTGGTAACAGTTAATTCAGGACTTTGATCAAAAGCAGGATACAGAGAGCTGATTCCTCTAGGCAAAACAGAAGTGATTCCTGAAGCGGCTATAGAAATTTCTGTTGGCAGTACTGTTCCAGAACCCAAAGAAATATCTTGCATTGAAAGTGCTTCTGTTACTGCTGTTTCTGTTGTCATGTCTGAAGTTCTAGTGATGTCATTTTCTACATCTCCAGATCCTTCTAGAGCTATAAAAGAAGAAGCACTCATCTCAGGCTTTGCTGTATGACTGCTTGTTTCCATGAGACTTTCAATAGGGGAGTTTGCAGTAAGTTTAACAGTTGATTTATAATGATTTCCTGGAGTAGGGGATGCCTCTTCTGAAATAAGGTCTTTCACACCTATGCCTACTGTAGCAGCATTAAAAACTGTATCCAGTGAAGCAATTACAGCTGAACCTTCTACAGCAAATACAGTAGGAGCAGAAGTTATGAGAGAATTTTTTCCACTGTCTTCCTTGCTTGACGTTGTCACAGTTTGTGAGAAGACAGATCTGGATAAATCAGGTTCAGTGGAGTCATCTCCAGAAGATTCGTTAGTAATCAGAAGTAAGTTTTTTGTATCTTTAATAGAAGTCTCCTCAGTTCCATGCCATGTTATGGTCTCTTTATATTTTTGCAGAGACTGCTCGTATGAAGAAGTAATGGCTATTGATTTATCAGTTGTAGAAACTTCTAATTCACCGCTATAAGAGGGTTCTAACATTGCAACATCTACTGTTGGTTGTGTAACTTCAAATGCCTCTATCACTTCTCCAGCTTTGCTTGGTTGCATAGTACCAGATGCTTCATTTTCAGCTATTATAAATGTGTTTGTTTCATTGATTTGAGAAAAGGTTACATTTTTGGAATGTGCAACACTTTCAATTTGGTCACTTCTCGCTTCCTCAGCTTTTGTGCTCTTAGGTGCACTAGTAACTTGTTGCTTTCCATTGATGAACTGCAAAGCTGGAGGAGTCGTAACATCAGTAGTATTTTCACAGTCTTCCTCTTCTTCAAACTCTACAAAGTTTGGAAAGAAAGGATCCAATATTATATATTCAGACGAATCCTGCACAGAGTCTGAAGTACAGGGTTCAGTCTGAGTTGATTCTGCATCAATGTGGGATTCATCTACAGCATGAGGAAGCATGTGGCGACTGAACAGATCCAAAAACTCATTCACCGGATGATCTGCAAAAAAAAAAGAGCTTTTCATAATCCCTAAGTGACAGCAATAGTTGTGCATTATAATAAATAAATAAAGTACAAGCAATCCACCGGAGAAAAATAATCCTGAAACCAACTAAACAACATAAAATTCAAAGTGAAATACAGTAAATTCAGCAGATTCCTCTATTCACACCAAGTTAATTGCCACCAGTATTTAACTTTCTAATGAAAACCTTTGTGTATACTGAACGCATTTCTCACATAATGCTGCCCATTGCCATGCATGTCTAATCCTGAACCCACATGTAAGCTAATTTATCCTACACTATTCAGCAGAGGTAAGAAATAGACAGGATGAGAACCATATGAAGATCAAAAAACTCTGGTCCCAACCTGCAGCAGCTGCTGCCATGGATATGAGACACCCACTAGCCTTTACCAGAAATCCAACTTAGACAAAGCTAAGCAATGCAAATTAAAACGTAAATTCAGACCTATAGAATATGCCTCTGCAACTCAAACTTTTCTCAGTATAAACCAATTTAAATTCCTAGGAACACTATAAAAAGTACATCAGTTGCTTTATTCTTTGCACTAGGTCAGTAAATAAAGTCTCACTTTGTAAAGTTGATGCTACTTGGCACAGTAACATGTTATAAAGCAAATAAGAAAAAATATTGCAGATTCAAAATTAATTGCCATTCAGACAGTAATATGAGTAAAGCCCAGCTATTTTCTTCTGCTTATTACTTCCTTTGAATGATTTACACTCTCCCACCACAATCCCACAGAATGCAAAGCTCTCAAATTTTTTTATAGCTGGCCAAGCAGATAAAGAAGAGGAAGGAAGTTTTAAGTAGACAAGGTTTTATCAGCAGAAGCCGTTGCAAATTCCTCTAAAAGTAATGATCTCAGATTCCATAGACACTGTTTAAATGTGCTTTCTCAGCACAAACATCACTTCAAACCATCTGTTTGAGAAAATAGATGCTACCTTTATTAAAAAGAGGATACAAGACTCAGCAAAAGGCCAAATTTCAGGCTTGGCCAGCTGACTTAAAGCTGGAAACTTTGTGCTGAAACTTTGTTCCATTAATATATCTTTCTTCTGGGTCTATGTTTACAACTGTTTCCCCCCCAAAAAAAAATACTGTTTACCGGTATAAACTGGCTCTGTCTACATTTATCAGTAGAGAATCTGAACCAATAGAACCCTGTCTTAGACCACTGTCAGCAGTGATGGCTCCTCAAAGAACATTTGCAGTATATGACAGAACACATGTCTGTAAGCAAATCTTCCCCATTAAAACTGTTTACAATACACAAAATTGTGAGAAGCTGACAGGTAAACTATTTCAGTAGTTTGAAGTAAGTCCCCCACATAGGAACACTGTCTAACCTCTATGATAACTGAGTCCTCAGAGACAGAGTAATCAGGTGATCACTCTGGAAAAGAATGTATTAAATCACATTAAACTGACGCACAGCACTGTGAACAGCTTGTGATTCCTTGGCTTACGGTGTTTTGTGTGTGCAAATTGGCTGCAATGTGGGTCTTGAAAAGGTCATTGCAACTCTATCGAGAATTGATGTTCTAATATCTCAGGCTGTGTTTACAGCGAAACTCATGAAGTATTACCTAATATTCATTCTGCTAAACTTCCAGCTGAAGAGTAAATGGCAACTTCAGACCTGTTTTACAAAGAACATGTAATGAGGTTCCCTGAGTGCAAGTATTTGATCTAATTACTAAACAACTTGAGGAAAAATTAAGATCTGTTCCAGTCTTGCAGAGAATAAATCACCTTCAACATTGTGTACTTCCACTAAAATATTCAGTATGTACGGCACTAACTTCAGTGTTCACAGCACAATACAAAAAAACCTAGTTTTAACCTCATTTCTGGCTGGCTATTCCGTATTACCCTAATAAAGCCTAGTGTTTGCTTTTGCTATGACATCTCTATTAAATGACTAGAAACAACAACTATCTTACAAGTGCTTGCTTTATAAGTTGTTTTATGCAATGCTCTTAAGAGAGAAGTTCACCCTGCTCCTTTTTTCAGTAGGTTAGAAATATTTAGAGGCACCAAATGCCACAGAAAAAAAATACATCTTCTGCAGCCACTTACTTGATTCTGCCCAGATCTCCTTTTAAAATTTCATTCAAGCATAAAAGGAAGAATTTAATCATTTGTCCAAGATCTCACTTTCAGAATCCACAAATTCTACCAAATTGCATAGTGAAGAATCATATTTTCATAGAAGTAGAAGCTCTAATCAACACAGAATTGTACATCTTCTTTTCAAAACAATGTATGCAAAAAAATAAATGGGAATTCACTAAATGAAAGGGGGATGGCAAGTCAGAGCTGCTAGGGAGCTCTGAAAGTTTGTGATTCTCAGTAAATCCTCTATAAAATAACTGCACCAACATTCAGAACCAGGGTACTATATATTGAAATGTGCATGGGCAAGAAGGAAGGCTTACTGTGTGCACAACTTAAGAAGTAAATGTGTATAATTAACCTGGTATATAGGATAATGTAGCATAAGAATTAACTATGATTTCATACACAGCTGTTAGGATTGTGTGCACAACATATGTAGCATGCTTTTGCACTGAAGTAGACATTAAGAAAAAATACAAAACCTGGATGGATCTGTATAGGATGTAATTTGTAGGAGGGTACCATGACTAACAAGTTCTGACCAGTGTATTTTTTTTGTACAGTGCACACCTGGGAGTCCCTCAGATTACTAGCTCATGCTAAGTCATTTATAATAGGTAATAAATTTAGTGAACAACATCTGTTCAAAATTCACCTAGAAGACATATACAAATTCTTACATATATGAAGATCTCTATCAGACCTCACTTTTACTTTGTTAGCTTTTTCAAGATCTCACATGCCACAAAGATCCACATTAAAGAAAATTAGCTAAAGGTATTATATTCCAATGATTAACTTTCAGAAGGCTCTTTCATTAAATACTAAGCATTTTTGTTTGGGCTCTTTTTCAAGCAAACAAAAAAAAAAAAAAGAAAAAAAATCAGCTTTTTTAAAAGTAGCAATGAATAAAATGGATTTTTTTTCTTTATTTAGTTTTTTTTTCTCCTTTCTACAGCTTTGATTATTCAGTGTTAGTAATCAAGTTTATAGTGCTCAGGAATAACAGCTGTGTTATACCTCTT
>JAOEHY010019599.1:0-37199 GCA_025447955.1 Psilopsiagon aurifrons | reverse complement strand
GCTGCAGAAGTGGAGAATTCTTGTGTCTCTCCTGCTTAAACCTCCCCCCCGACCTGCTTGCCCCTAGTTTCAGGATAAGTTGGTTTAACTAGCTGATCAAGGGGTGGAAATAAATCACCTGTGTCCTTTTCTGCTCTTTCATAGTTTCAGTTTATCCACTGTCAGATCATATGACTGTCAAAACCAGATGTACTGAGAGGGTGGCAGGAGCAGAAGGTCAGAGCTTCTTGCTCTTGTCAGCAGCAAGATCTTAGTTCAGCTTCAGTCATCAGGGTAAGCTGTACCTTCAGCTGAGTTAAGGGCACAGGTGGAATAAGTGCACGTGGATTGTTATGACAATTTTGCTTTTAGGCTTTTTCTGCTTGCTATAACTTTGTATTTTTTGGTAAGTGCCAACACTTCTAGTAAGAACTCAAAAAAGCAACAAAGCCTCTGCCTTCATATAAGATAACTTTCACCCTAAAAAGCCAATATTTCTCCCCATGGGTGAGTATGGGCATTTAGACTGTCCTCAGAGGAGATCTTAGTGACCTGAAAAACTCTTTCTAGTTTGCCCTTTTGAGGACAGGCTCACAGTGGTTTTATTAAAGGTCTTGTGCTTGTGAAGAGAATATTGCTGGATGTATGAGTCTCTTAAGTAGCAGAAGGTAACAGACTTGTGAGAGCAAGGAAATAGATGCTGCTTCCCAGGCATACATGATCTAAGGAAAGGCAGAGAAAGTGCAGTGTGTTGCGTTTTCCATGGAGGTGCTACCTGGTTCTTCTCCAGCCTGGTCAGACTGCCCAAGCCCCAGATCATTCCTTCTGCACCTCCAGTATGTGCAGAGGTGGCAGGTGGAAGCTTTGATAGTGAGATTCAGTCTTTTGAGTCTGTTGGGTTCCTTGGGCCACGCAGTATGTCCTCACAGCATCTTTCTTAGAGACAGATAAATGGAGAGATCACTCTTCTAGTTCTGTTCATTGCTAGATGTCAAGCACCAGGTTTTGTTTAATTTCCCTTTGCATTCCCCCTTTTGTTATACCAGAAAAGTTCAGCGTAGGCTCTGAATAGTAGCAGTAGATTTGTCTTCCCAGTGTTTGTTGACTGTTCATGAGCAATGCTGAGCAATAGGTTGAGATGGATTTTTTTGGTACCTGAATAATTCAGAGTGCAGGCTGCTGATGAGACAGCATGATATTTAGAAAGGAGAATCTTAGAGTACAGTACAAATCTTTACCTCCTGAACAAAGAACAGCTGGTAGCGGAAGTACACTGCTCTTAGCAGAAGTAAACTCTTTTCTTGTGTGTGTGAACAGGAATTAACTTTGACAGTGATTAATCACTACCCCTATCTAAAAATGTTAAGAACTGTAGAAACTCATCTTCTACTCGGGGCCCAGAAGAGTGTTCTAGCCTTTACTGATAGCAATATTGGGTCTAGCAATGAATAAGGATCCTATACATAACTTTGAGGAACATAATTCCGCTTAAATCCACCATATTAACAATCATATTAACAACCAAGGGCTGAATTTTAGCAAACTCAGAGTCTGTATAGAAATACAGTGCACGGCCTAATGACAAATTTCAGGTCAATATGACAATCAGAAATGCAACAGTAACCATCCTCTGTTGCAGAGAATAATCCAGGCATAAGAATGTGTACACTGCAGTTTAGCATGTTCAGGTTTAATGCTGGGCTTACCACACTCTTCTGCCCACCTGCTGACTGCCTGTACTTCTTAGTTTTCCTTTAACTAAGTTAACTTCCTTTAATTTAAATTTTAAAGATTTGAATTTGCTTAACTTTTGCTACCTGCACAAGGTAGGTGATAGGCAGATGGTTATTCCTGACATACAAGGGAGTGATATTTATTCTCTCTCTCGTCTTCCTGTGTTTGCTGAACACTATGGGGGTTGGGGAACAATTGTATAGAAGCTATTATAGCTGGTACATGCTGTTGTATTCTGCTGAGGTAATTGGTGATAGTCCTAAAGATCCTTGTATTACAGTGGCTTTGTGCTAGTTTGCTGATGCAAGGGCTTGTATCTCCCTCTGTTTGTGATCAGTGGGCTAGGACAAAAGATGAGGAGGAAGCAAGCGAGATACTTTTTCTTGAAGCTCTGTAATTAGCTTGCATGGACAATATATTGGTGAAGTCAACACAGGTATGTTACACTCAAGAAAGTATGTTAATTTTATGAATATTTGGGACTGACATGATGTTCATTCGAAAGCAAGGAAAAGGTCATTGTGGTTACTATATAAAGCACAGGAATACCTTGTCCCTTTTTTCATCTCCTTGTACTTAAATAATTTTAAATATAAATTTCTGTAAAAATACATTTTCCATACTGATACTGCAGTATGTTGGACCACTTCCTTTCTGTTTGAATAGCAACATTTGAGAATGCTAGATCTGAAAAAGCCTTCTGTAAACCACACTGAATAACAGGGTATGTAGTAATAATGAGGCAACATATATGATGTTCTCCCAACTGAAAATATAATGAATGCTCAGTAAAACAATTTTGGCTGTCTGTTGGAAATAAAAGCTACCTTTTATAAAGCGATTTTATTGGTTCCTGGAGGTCCATCACAAAAGTGGTTTCTCAGAAGATATCTGCTGCAGCAGCATGCCCAGCCTCTTCTACTTAGAGGTCTTGGGTTGTACCCTTTGAAGAGGGATGCAGTAGTCAGTGGGAATGCAGGATGGAAGTATTGAAAAGGTACAAAGAGTGCTGCCTTAGGCACAGGTCTAAGCTTAGGACCAAGTATTTGTGAAGCTGGGATACATAGGAGACTTTAGGATATACGGGGAAGCATATACAAGCTGTATAGGCAGACACTTCTTTCTGTCATTCTTCAGCAGAAAACATTGTGATTAAGCTTATTTCCAATTGGGCTCTGTAAGTAAGCCTAACCCTTTGGTAAGAATATATAGAAGGCATGAATGTGGAACAATTTTCAGCATAATATAAAGGAGAAGGATTGGAGTGAAAGTAGCTGGGATGTCTCCGGGCAGAAGTGGTGCTAGGGTTTTGCAGCACTCAGAAGGGAAAGGAACTCAACACGATAGTATTTTCTTGCACACAAAAGTGCTATTTTCTTTCCTATTTTAATCAAATGGAAGTGAATCAAAAGAATTTTTTATTTGATTTACTGAAATGAAGTTATCCAAATGAGATCTGTCCTCAAAGGACCAGAGCTCACAATCACAATATACATGAAGTGTACTTTAGCTCAGATTTACTCAGTAAATTTTTGTCTGTCAGGATAACTTCAGGTCCCCTTATGTTTTCTAATTTTACCATCTCTCTTTTCCTACCCATTCAGCTACCCCAAACTATATTTTCCTGGTACTGTTTTTCTACCTTCTAGACCTATATAGAATTTTTTTTGAAAGAGAACATCCTGATACTGAAGCACAAAAATTATATCCAAGTGGTGTTCTCTTGTAGCTGCAGGCTTCTGTGTGTCTCTTGACCAGCAGTAACTCCATTGTGAAGTACTGTGCACCATAGACCTGGGGAGTGAAGTGATGGAGAGCAAGCGTTTGATTCTAAGGATGTAGTGTATCTTGTCAACTTCTGGGGCTGGTCTGAGATCAAGGAGTAGTCCTGTGAAAAACACCGGATGGATATTAAGAATGTTTATTCTAAATCAGATGTCACTTTTCCACTCTGTTTACCAAGATTAGCAGATGCTTTCTTTCCAGGAATATAGCCTAGACAATCTGGTGTTTTCTAGGGGAAGTTGTAATTACATTAAGTTTTATAAATACCTTAAATGATTATAGTATTTCAATATTTCATTTAAATGATTACAAGGAAAATTACTATCATTGCTTTCATTGAGCTTTTACATACTCTGACTTGCAAGAAATTATTCTGGACCTCAGCAAAAGGTGGCATATCCTGTGTCTCTGGAGTAAATAGCGTTGCATTGTATTTTTCCTCACTTTTTTTTGAAGTTGCTGGGTGAATATGAGAAGTGTGTAAAAAATAAAAGAACGTAGATATCACTTGTCTAAATGATGTTTTAAAAAATGCTTTTAACTAGACAAATTGAAATTCATCTAGTTAGAAAAATTGCAGCAAAACAGTCTGATGTTAGCACAAAGAGAACAGCAGATGATACCAATTGTCCAACTATCCATAGCAATTTGTAAATAATTCTCTTTATGCTAGCAGAGAACGAATCCTGATGGAAACGTAATTTAAAAAAGCAAAACAAGAAACAAGATTTCAAATAAAATCTTACATGAAAGCCAGAGATCATGCTGCTTTTCTGTGAAAATTAGAAATGCCATTCTTTCTCATGCCATTTCTTATGAATGTGTTCTTATTGCTGTCTTAAGCAAATGCTAGCCAATGTCAACTTCAGCTTTCCCAATGCAAAATGATTCTTAGTGGTGGTGGCAAAGTGTGATACAAGCCTTAGTCAAGAAACCTTGAAGTCTTTAACCACATGGCTTCATCCCAAAGATAGGATGAAGACCCTGCATTATCCACCTCTCTCCCTATCTCATGGGAGTGGCTGTGACTGGACATGGTGTTGTGACACTGATTTTTGCTTTTCTTGCTCTGCTTAAGCTCTTTTGGCTGCTTGGTATTGAAGTATCACATATTAGTTTTGATTCGAAAGGACTTTTGGGGCTCATCTGGTCCAAAATCCTGCTTAAAGTAGGGCCAGTCTTGAAGATTAATCAGGTTGCTTAGGGCCTTGTCCTGCTCAGTGTCAAAAATTTCCAAGGATGGAGGTTTCCCATACTCTAGTTTAACCAGTTCCAGTGCTTGATCACTCAGTTTGCCTTTTACCCTCTGAAATCTAATCAGAAATTGTGTTGCTGCAGTGTAAGACTGTGACCTCTTGTTCTTCCATTGGGCATTCGTGAGAAACGTCTCGCTCCATCTCTATTCCATCTGCTAGGGAACAGAAGACTGCAATTAGAGACCCTGGTAGTCTTTTCTTCCTGAGATGGAAGAATCACAGCTTCCTCATCTGTTCCTCATCTGCTCCATCATCATTTTGATGTTCCTCCTTAGATTCTCTCCTATTTATCAGTATTTCTTTTGTATCTGAAAGCTTAAATATAAGTACACAACTTGAAATGTAGCTTTAACAGTTATGATTGATGGGAGTGACTATCGCCTTCTAAACCACTGGCTATGTTTTTGCTAATGCATAAAAAATGCATTAGCAGTTAGCACTCATTACTGGATAGGCACACTGCTGATTCACATTCAAATACTTGTTCACCAGACTCCCGCTTTCCTTTCTTAGAGAGTGCTACATGGCCTATCAGTCCCCAGCCAGAACTATTTTTTCCTACATGCAAGACTTGGATTTGCCTTGAGAAGATTCACGAGGGTGATGTCAGCCCCTAGCTTTGGCTTGTCAAGGCTCCACAGAAGGGCAGCCCAGACCTCCAGTGTACAAACATAACAATTTGACTTGGCTGAGCTTAGGTAAATGAGTTATAAGCAAAGCACTTCAGTCTGCTATTCCAAGGGCTTCCTTGAAGGAGAAATCTGTGTCTTTCAGAGATCTGGTGTGGTGAAATCTTGGCCTCTGCCCTTTTCCACTGGCTCCGCACTTTGTGGGGTTGCCTTGATGTTCCCTTCAGCTCATCCAACCTTCGCCTTTTTGTACTTTCTGAGGAGTTTTTGAATCATTACTATAGCTTACTGACTTTCAAGCTAATATTCCTTGCTTTGCTAGCTTCTTACAGATTTAATCAAGAGCATCAAAAGGGGGTTTTATGTTTGTACATCACTGAACTCTTTCTTCAGGGATCAGTGGCATTAAGGAGTTACTGTATTTAGGTTTGAGTCCAAAAAAGATCAATTTGACAAGCACTTCCTGGCAGGGGTTAGACTTGGCATAAAAGGAAGGTTAGCTGAATTTGAACTTTATGTTTAAAAGCTGATATTTACAGCCTCATGTTTGTGTTTTTTCTCAGCTTGAGGTAGTTCAGTCCTGCCACTCAAGATTCAATATATTTAATTATTTATTTAAGTCCTAGGCCTAGGATGATCTGGACAAAGTATGTTTCTGCTTTTCTGCTAAAGGTGTCCTGAAATTATTTGAGTTATGTTAGAACATTACTCTGTCTAGATGTTCAAGTGGAAAAAACAGTATCTCCCACTCAGGTCCTTGATGCCTTTTTTTGTGGCTTATAATAAAAGGGCAACACTATCATACCACACAAAAGAAACATTTTTCATGAACCAGAAAAAATATCTTTTTGAAGGCATTCAATCATAAATATTTTCTTAAGGTTTGAAGTCCCAGAGTGAGTAATGTCAACAGGAGTGCTTACAGACACTCTGCAAGATTTTAAAATGGGGTTTATTTGCAAATGACAGGCAATTATATTATTTATTACAGATCAAAGTTATACCAATATCACTTCTAGTTTGTTCTTTCTAAATAGAAAGTAGTGCTTTTTGCATGTTCTTGCACAATCTCTGTGTCCCTTTTGATGCATAAATCTTATAAAAATGTGATTTTTTGGAGAAAAGGATTGTCTCTATGCTGAATTAGTACTCCATATCGGATTATTTTAGGCAGGTCTTTTAAAAGAAGTCGTATTGTTTTACATGCTTTTGATAAAGTGGCCTTAAGAATCATAACATCCCGTTTGCTGGACTCTAAAAATTTGTAATTAAGAACTTAGCCAATATCTACTGAAGGTGACAAAGTTCAGGAATTAATGCTGCTGAATGTTTCTATTAAAAGTCTAAGCTAGACTGTTAATTGACATTTTAAGATGTGTGTGCAAATTCACTGAAAGCGAGAAACCAAGAGTTGCATCAAAAGGCACTTTATTTCTACTCAGTGAGGAATATAAGGGTGACTAGTATAAGTTGCTCATAATACATCTGATGGAGTTAATGCACAAACAAGTTGAAACACCATCAAAACAAGACTCAAAAAAGTACTTTTTAAGTTGTCAAAAGAAGAATTAATACTTTGTTAGCTATGAGCTAATCTCTGTTTTTATAAGTTGCGGTGTAGAGCAGAGGTACACAACATGCAGAAGTTGATAATCAATATTCTGTGTATAAAGTCTTAAGTTCTGAAAAAACATTTGTGTGTTGATTTGAATGTTAAAAACCTAACTTGAGAAATAATTCATGAGTAACACTGCAAATAACTCTTTTAGTCTGATTTATCTGAATTTGTTTTCTGGTGTGATCTCTATTAATTATGTTCTTATTTGTTTCTGATGTGTATGGTTAAACACACTGTTCATGGTTTATGAATAAATCATATTCACTGAAGTGATTACAGCACAATGAAGAAAGCAATGGGCAAATTTTTGGTTTTCCTTTGCTCAGTAGAGTTTTGTTATCATAGTGAATTTAAAGCATGAGGAGTTCTGAAATCTGAAGGTGTGGTTGTTTTGTCATATCTGCTTCTAACTAATATCTGTTGAAAAATTCTGGTAAGCTGCGCTGAAAGAAGTTAATAAGCTTTTGTGGTTAGGGGTGACATGCAACAGTTTTTCCCCCAACTCAGGCACATATTTGCATGCTAACATGCCATATGCCACCCAAATCCATGCTAATATTGTGCATTTTATGATTAATTCATATCTTTGCTTGTCTTTTTCTGTGTTGTGGGTGTGCATCTCCTATCTTCCAAATCGTATAGTAGCTTCAATTATATCTTGAGCACACTAGAAGCTGATGCTCACTCACACTCCCATCAGTTGGCACCTAGCAGTGTAAGTAAGAAGCGGTGGAGGAATATAATCTTGTTTGTTCCACTGGCTTTACTGTTGCTAGGGAATACAGTCTTTACTGCACCTAAGGAATGGGCTGTTCCATTTCATGAACTGGCGCCTGAGATGTTATTAATCACCATGTGTTTCTTAGCTCAGCAAGCTGACTTGAGCTTCCAGCTCCATTCCTGGAGAGACTGTTTTCTTCTGTGGAGCTTGTTTGCTGTTTTTGTTTTGGTGTGAGGGTTGTATTTTTTTTTATTAATTATCTTTGGTTGTTGGTGGTTTTGCTTGTTTTGATTTTTCTGTTTGCTTGTGGTTTTCTTGATCCTGATTTGCCAAAGTGGAAAATATGGTGTGAAGTCTTTTCATCCACTATAGTGTGAGGTCAGCAGGTTTACATTTGAAAAACTGGAAATGGTAGCTGTATGTTGTCAGCTTGGTTTACCTGAAGTGGGAGCCACTCACATAAACTCATCGCAGTGGCCTGTGGAGGGAATGCAGCCAGGTCGTGATTTCTAACCACAGCCTAAGTAAAAGATGTTTTTCTTGGTGCTACCGTGCCATCTGGTCTACAGCAATGGACTGCATCTGCTCTCATATTTTCTCAAAGACTTGAGATCCTAATTCAGGCTTGCTAGTATGCATTCTTGCTACTTGTTTTGAAATAAACGTTGTGTCTCCCTCCTGCACCAACACTTTCTACAGCTCTCAATTTTTATGCAGTTTTAGGTAACCAACATAAACCTATTTAGTTATCTCATGCTGCACAAGTTCATACCTAAATATATGACAGTAACCTCTTTCCTCCCTTTGACAGTAGTACTTAAGAAAGGCATTTGAAATCTGCTAAGGTATTCAGACCACTGGCTAACTTTGAGAATGGTTTCTTTGGGCACGGTCTCTGTCAATTTAATATTTCAGCTGATCAGCACATGCACATTTTTGCTTCCGTTTGTTGCTTAAAAAAGACCCAAGAAAATTTTCTCTCATTCACATAATTTCTTTTACCTTTATGTTGCCATAGTAAGAAATAAATTTGATCCAAAGCTGTAAAAAGTACTTTTTTTCACTTGACAATGTAGTGTAAGCCATGCTTGACGAAATGATTAAAATCATCCTGTTAGCATTTTACAGCATTTCAACCTGTTAGGATTGTGGGTGACAATCAGTACTTAGCAAAAGGGTGTCAAAAATCTGCTCGGTTCCCTATGCAATGCTAAAGCAATTTAGTTCCGTTGGAGTAATAGTGTAACAGAAAGGAGGCTTTCTCAAAGAGCTTGATATTTGCATAGTTCTCTTGAGCAGGTATAGGAAAAATCATGAAGTTTTTTAAGGCAGGGAGGTCTTCGTAGACAGATGGAAAAAGCATTCTGTTTGTCTATCCAGCTACTCAACTAATCTGAGAATTTTCTGCTATGATGATTCAGTAGACTTTAGTAAAGCCATTTTTAGTAGGGTTTAGACAAGTCAAAAAAGTCAATTTACACTCGCACATTATGTGCTTTCCCTGCAGGGTAGCAGTGCCTAGCAGAGCATTAGGTGCCAAACTAGTAGCAGCAACTGGTGAGATGCCAGATATAACTACAGTGTGAAGGTATCTGAACAAATGACAGAGGGTTTGGTGGTTTGGAACTTCTTCATGGTGCATCAGTGAGATTTCTGTAGAGTTTGTAATACACAACCATCAGGAATTAGTAGTTCAGTGAGACATGTCTGCGGGAGCTCATGTTGGCATTTCATTATGAAGGTGAATAACATGCACAGAGACAAAAAAGGTCTCTTTTTTGGATTATCTTGGGTGGCAAACAGGCAAGGAATTGAAGAACAAATGGGTTTGCTGTGTGTTACAAGCATATACATTTAACAAACTAAAATAAGGTAACTGAAGGATGAGATTTGGGGTGACTTAATCAGGCTGAGATGGACAGGCTAGCAGGTCTTTGTTTCTAGTATGGATTGTTTGCAGTTTCCAGACTTGCACTCAAAGTATTTGCTTTTAAACCTCTGGGAGGTTAATCTGGGGCTGACTTCAGGTTTGATCTATGCACTCTGTGGGCATTTTGCCTGCTTACAGCACAGCTCTATTTCATTTTTGTTACACATGTCCTATTTTTTCTGAAGCATAAGGAGGGGAACCCCCAAGGGTTGATACATCAAGGTGTGTAATACCCTGCTCTTGGCAAGCTTAATTAAGATTCTCTGTAGGTGCTCCAAAGGGGAAGAGTATTGGTCATTCTGCTTGCAGAGATCCCATACTCTGCTTTTGAACGTGAGTGTGGAGGATTTATTTGGCAGCCTACTAGCGTGTCTTAGTGTTGCAAAAGAACAGCTCTTTGCTAACTGGGTTGCAATTTGCAGCATGGAGGCAATATTTTTCTTACATAGCTTTAAAGCCAGAAAAATCTAGTGTCCACATGTGAATGCTACAGGACCACTAGTCAGGCAGATCTACCATTCTGTTTCTGAAGTCTTTCCTAATCTCTACTGATTAGTTTCCTGGAATATAAAAAACAACTACATAAAAGTGAGCCTTTAAATAAGGAAAACTTAGTTAAGTTGGACAAGTTACTAAAGAAAAAGCTTGAAGAAATACCTGCAAAACCCCTGCCTGTAGGTTTCATGAAGTTTGAATCCTTTTAAACGTATTTCCATTCCAATATTTCCCTGTATTTCCAGGGCTGCTCCTTTCTCTTTCTTTTGCCTCTGATGGGTCTGCTTCTTGTCACACGCTTGGGTTTGTGTTAGTCTGCTGGTTGCTTTTTGGAGTCTCTCTACCACTATCTGCCTTCCTGCCCTGTTCTGCACACAGGAAGTGCTGTGTGTGTGGCAAATGGGTGGTACACCACTTTGGCACAGTGCTATCATGCACAGTGACGCAATTTGTCACTATGAGTTTGAACCAGGAGCACATTCAGCATCTCAGGATTTTACTGTTCAAAAAAATCCTTCTTTTCTAAAATGTTTACAGAAGTGGGAAGCTCTTTAGACCGTGTAGCTCTCCTGTGAATAATGGAGTTTATTGTGACAATTTGCACTGTATGAAATATGGTGGCCAATGGAGTCAGGAGAAAGTTCGAGTGCTGTAGCCACTACAGGCACATTCTATCTACTGGAGAAATTCAGTGTCGGGCATAACTAAGGCAAGCAGAGACACTTGGATATTGAGGGGTTTTGGTACCTGCCAAATGTGAAGAGCTATGCCTACTCACTCCCTGAATGTCATGCCATCTGGGTAGTGATTAAAATAAAATTGTATCCTCTCCATATTGTTGCTTTACTGGTATTAAGGGAAAAAAAAAGTATGATTTTTACCTGTGCTGTTATTCATTCTTATCGGTATACAGCCAGAGACTTCTACAAAATGGTTATATGTTACCTTAAGCCAAATTAAAATGTACCATGAATTTATTTGGCTTTTATGGGCTAACTTAAATGGTACCTTACACAAATGATTACACATTATTCCTCCTTAGGTAAATAAGCTTATTATAAGCTTTATTTAATATAGACAAAATTCTGCTGTTTTACATCACAGTAAGACTTAAATTAACAAATCATAGACATGACGAAGACCTTTAGGTCAAGAGATATTCCTTTACTATTATTAATTCTTTAAACCCTTTTTCATCTCTTATCAAAACCCTAATGTTCTTCTGACCTGTGTCTGTATTTCCAAAATTCTTGTTGGGGAATTAAAATTTAAAAAGATTTATAAGCAGTAAGACTTCAAAAAAAGCCACGGTGGTTGTGCTTTATGCAACTTGGCACTCTTCATTAAGAAGAGTTTTCTCTCAAGAGTTTTTAATCCATTTTTCATAAGATACCAGATACTTTCTGATGTTTATTACAATTTAAATATGTTCTTAAGACAGCTGCAAACATCCTGTGATAGCTTAAGAGCTGTTGGCTTGCCACCCCTCCCATTCCACTGTTCTCTAGGTGTGATGGGGAAGAGAATCAAAAGAATGTAAAACCCACAGGTTGAGATAAGAACAGTTTAATAACTGAAGTACAATATAATACTAATGCTAATAGTACTACTAAGGGGAATAACAAGGGGAGAAATCAAAAATGAAAGCAGAAAAGGAAAAAAAAAAACAATAAACACAAGTGATGCACAGTACCATTTCTCACCATTGGCTGACTGATGCCTGAGCGGCTATCAGGGTCTTCTGCAACACGGGTAACTCCCCTCAGTTTATGTACTGAGCATGACATGCTGTGGTATGGAATACCCCTTTGGCTAGTTTGGGTCAGGTGTCCTGTCTGCTTCCTCCTGGCTTCTTGTGCCCCACCTCAATGGCAGAGCATGAGAGACCGAAAAGTCCTTGATCTCAGGGTAAGTGCTACTTAACACACTGATGTTTCAGTTGTTGCTGTCAGCATTATTCTCAGACTAAAGCCAAAACACAGCACTGCGTCAACTACTAGAAAGAAAATTAACTATCCCAGTCAAAACCAGGGCAATATCCACCCCTTATTCCACACCATTCACATCATGCCTGGTCCCACACTTCCCACCATCACCTTTCCTGCCTTTTATCATGAAAGATTTCTTTTTTTTTTTTTTTTCTTTAAACCTTTATAAAACTAGAGTCTCTTTCAGGAGCAAGCAGGTAATAGGAAAGAAAGAATTCATACACCAGACGTCCCTAACAACTGATTTTGCTGATTGCTGAGGGCCAAGCAATTTTTCAAAATATCATTGCACTTCTATCTTGGTTTCAATTGCAGCTTATTACTGGAGAGTGGGATGCCAGGCATACCCTGATGTATATTGCTGTTACTTCAAATGCTTCACACTGCTACACTTCCATTTTCTTCCATCTACAAAAGCTTCCTGATTTTTGTGTATAAATTTTGAGTCTCTCCCTCTACAGTCCCCTATTTCAGTCCCAACTTCTGTTTGCTGCAAAGAGCACAGTTGCTGTTAAAAGTAGTTTCTCATTTTCAGTATGCAACTATTTTCAGCATGCTGGGAAGAAGCAAGTCAACAGTTCAGAGATGGTGACTCTTCCCTGAAGGAGGTGATTTTTCTTTGCCCAAAAATGAACTGGGAAAAACCCCAGTCCTTCTAGTAAGTACATAGTCAATGCTAGACATGAGAAAAGGAGAACACTGAAAAAATACCAATTTCTTAAAGATAGTTTCAGAAAATCTATTTTACTATACATAGAATGAAGTTCTTCTATATTATGTTTTGATTTACTATTTTTGATTATTCATGCTGAAATTCATATCTTTTGCAGTGCTCATACTCCAGATCTGGAAAAAACGAATACAATGTTTACATGACGCATCTTTCCACTTTCGTGACTTCTTCCCTATATTCTAAAAGGTACAGGGAAAGGAATGAGAAGAAATTTAATTAAAATAGTCCAACAGAGTGTGATCATGAAAACATAGGCTATTTATAGTAATGCAAGTATAAATAGTAATGAATGAAGTGAAGAAAAAGATGAGGCAAGTACAAAATTGAACAACTGATATTAGTGACTGTGTTGAGCCTGCCAAAATTATCTTCCTTAGCTCTTCATTTTGTACTTGAGTTGCAATTGGCAAAGGCCTTGTAAAATTACTGCAGCACAGGTCTTTAAGAATGAGGGGCAACAAAATTTAAGTATTTTGCAACAAGAAATGTAAGTGATGGTGAGCGAAACAATTAGCAACTTTGAATGCGAACCCACAACTGATTTCCTTGAGGAATTTCAAAAAGCCTTTTGATGGAAGTAAAGAACAGAGGTATTTTCCTCATGTGTTGAGTAATTAAAACTAATTCTTTGTTTTGTTAGAAATCATTGCAAAGTTGAACTTCTTTGGTAGAAAAATTGGAAAACCTGGAGAAACCTGAGCCAGCTTATATGCTCAATAGCAGGACATGTTATCTGTTTTCTAAGCATCTGAGTATATTTCCCTGTAGCTCTGGACTTTTATGTTTTCCCAGAATTCCTCTTATTTCCATGGAAGGTGTTAACCATGGAGCAGTATAGATTATGTAGGAAGGAAGAAGCAGAAGCAAGCAAAGCATTGATCTCTCTGTTAATACTAAATCTACCAAAATATCTGATAAGTGCTTTTTACTTATTTATGTTATAGGCCTGTGAATGTCTGCATACAGCTTTAAGGCTACTTGGAAGACTTCTAATTCAGGATGGCATTGTCTGTGTGAACATTCACCCATTTCAATCAATGCTGTTGATTAGAAAACATCTGTAAAACTGTCTTGTGTAGTAGTACTGGATTGTTGCAGAACTGAAAGAGTTAAATAAAATGACCTGTGTGTTGTGGGTGAGGAAATAGCTGTGTGGATGTTACAAAATGTCCTCTGGCCCAGCAGTATTTCAGTCAACACCAACTTGATTCTGGTTAATGATGGGTCCAGCTGCAGAATAATCCAGCAGAACTCAGTAACTTATGCTGTGGCATCTGACTAATTGCTTATATTGCACAATAAGATCTCTCTGAGGCTCAAATGTTAGTTTTCCATTTGCAATTCAGAACAAGATGTTAATGTTTTGAATTCATGTTCACCTTCCTAAAGACATCCTGGCTAGTGCTACCTGAAATATGAATTTCGTTGCTGTGCAGCCCTGGAACAACTGCATTTGATCAGTGGTACAGCCAGAAAAAAGAGTGTAGTAGACTCTACCTAAAATTACTCAGGTGTGGGGTCCTCTCTGGGCTGCAAGTGAGCATCTGCTCCACTGTAGTCCTTCATGAGCTTCAGGGTCACAGCCTGCCTCACTGTGGCCAGCAGGGGAGTCTCTGCTCCTGCACCAAGAGTGCCTCATCCTTCTTCACTGTCCTTAGTATCCTCAGGGCTGTTCCTCTTTATGGTAAGACACCAACTTCCAAGATGAATACAAGTTTACTGTGAAAAGAGGAAGTCAATTTGATCTCTGCTGTTATTAGATTTTTATTCCTGGTGGAAACTTAGGCAGAGTCAGTTTTGATTATACAGGATTTATCTATTTGCTACACTCCAATTCCATTTCATATTGGAGTTCTTAAATTAGAATCATCCAGTATAAATGTTATATATACTCGAAGAAATAGTAGCAAGACAGAAAATGTAAGTCATATAAATTAAAAAAGAATAAATGGGGGAAAACATAGAAAGTATATATGCTCCTCTTATAAGCAGAGATAGGAAACAAAGAAGCTGAGACTTCATGAAGTGTTTAGACAGTCTTTTAGGAAGTGAGGTGACAGGAGAGTAAGTAGTCACCTTGCTGTGGAGTCAGTGACTTAAGAGGCAGGTGAAGCCTGAGGCAGAATACGAGCTGTTAAATGGGATGCCAAGCACAAGTGCCTTAGCGGTAGCACTCTGTCAACTATTCCCTGTACAGCAGGTAGGATTAGATAAACAGGTTGCTACGTAAAGTCTCAAAGTGTGTCAAGTGTTGCAAGGTGAGAGAGTTAATTTACTGGGAAATATCTCACTAAATTAAGTCCTCCTCTGCAATGTCCAATCCTTCTAAACCAAAATGAAATCTGATTGCTAGTGGTTAAAATTCAAAAACAATAGAGAAATTGTATACAGAAGAGCCCAGTTTGGGATAAGTTAACTTTAGTTTTAAGATATGGAAGTTTGATGTAATAGTTGGAGGGGGTCATTTTTGTATGTTTTTGAAATTCAGAACACATGAATTCCTACAGTGTTTCAGACCAGACTTGGTGCAAATAGTCAGCATTATCCTGGAGCAGTTGATTGGTGGGACAGGGCAAGTTTTTAATCAGCCTTCCCCAAAACACTGTCTGAACCACCATTAATCTCAGATTCAGGGGTATCCTGAGAAAATCACTGTATCTTTATTAAGATTTTTTGACTTTGTTTTGATCTAAGGACTAGTCCAATATCTTTTCATGCATTTTTGAACTTTTTAACATTCTTAACAGTCCTTAGTAAGATGTTTCACACCTACTTTGTGCAGTGTGAAGAAATTTAGAACAGATTAAAGGGAGTGTTTTGTCTTTCAATGGATAACTGTTGCCATCAAGTGTTGTGGTTGTCAAAGCGATGGCTCCAAGAGCAGTTGTATAAACTCATGGAAAGAAAATCTAGTTACAGCAATAAAAATAAAAAAAAAAAATAATTAAAAAAAATTGCTGTCTTTGAAAGTACCTATGCTGCAGGTACTTGGAAACAGAGAGGATACCTCAGGAGAAGCATACCATAAAACCAGGTAGAGAATGTTAATCTGATTGACTAATATTGTCGCTTAGAGCAGTTGTCCGTATGTCCTTCACCAAATTGTCTGTATTGCTTGATGACTTTAAAGATGTGAATGAAAAGAAAACAATATTTCTTTTAAAAATTAATGTTCTTTTGTCTCCTTTCAAACTGATAATCTAATGTAGAGTTAGTCCTTAAGCAAGACTTTGCAGAGGATAGGAATAAGGCTTTGTACTTATGTTCTCTCTGTTCAAGTCTCATTAATACATTTATGAGCACTTGCTTCTCTTTCTGATGGTAGTGCAGAGTGATGCTGAAAACTTGAAGCATGAGATTTCATTATGCAGATAACAGGTGTCGGTGATTCCCTGTCATCATAAAGGATCTCCAACTTCAGTAGTCAGTAATAGTAGTCAGTCAATAGATTGCAAAATTGTTCCTCAGATTTACATTTACTCAGATAAGTAAGTTGTGCCCTGATATAGCTGAGAAAGAGCTGAGCATAGCTATCCAACAGCTAGAAATCTTACTATAGTTGTGCATCTTATCAGTGCATCCATTCCCGATAGTTCTCATTGCTATGCGAATCTAACAAGATCCGTTAAGTTGTAAGTATCTGCTCTTCTGCTAGTTCTGTAATTACTCAAATGTGTCAGTGTTAAAGGAGTCAGCAAAGCTTATGTATGAGATCCACAGGAATTTCCATTCTGTGCACAAAGGATTTACGCTGCTATGCTTACGGCCATAAGGGGTTTGAGTACACACCTTGGTATCCCTGTCACAGTCAGCCAGAACAGCCTTCCCGGCAGCCAGAAGCCTTCACGAGTCAGTTCTGCTGCTTTTTCTGACTTCAATGATGTGTGCCCTTCACATGGGACATCCTTTCTCTCCACTGCAGAGGGCCTTTAGATACAGTGGAGAAAGTCTCACTTATGTATTCAGCTGCTGCGCTGCCCTCTGCAGAAAGGTCTCTTGTCCTTGTGCACCAGTTGTGCTTCAGGCAATACTTCTTGCATGTCCACATCCTTGGTGGAGGACAATAGGTTCTTCTATTTGTCTTTCTGAAGAGGATTCAGGAGGCTTAACAGTTCAGTCCCCAAGCTCATTAGACTCCTCTCCTATGTAGCAGTTCATCTGGCTATTTTTGTAAGTTAAAATAAGGGGTTCGGTTTCCTTGGAAATGAAAACTGTGCCTTCGTCAGGTGCCACCTGTGATATTAATGTCTGTTGCAGTAAGACGTAGGACCTTTCACAGACCTTTGCTTGGTGATTTGCTGATATTTCTCCTTGTGAACTGCTCATATAATCTGTGTCAAGTCAGCATGTGAAGCAATGCATTTAATGTAATTATTTCTTTAATATCTATGTTTGCTATTTATATGTGGCTTATTACCAGCTTTTGGCTGTGACTAAGCACAGCAATTAATGTGTTTGGGGATGAGTAGTTTTAAGCCCCTTCCTCTAAAGAAAATTGTAGCATGTACCAAATCACATGTATCTGAAATTCCAGTTACGCAAAAACTAAATTTCTCCAATGAAAAGCCATCCTCAGTGTTCCAGTGTGCAGTCAAGATCAGCAGCACAGCATGGCTGTCTGTGTTTATATATGAGTTGAAAGTGAGCTGGCTGCAGTTCAGTTCAGTAAAATAGAGATGTTGATGACAATTTAGGTGAGAGAAAAACTATCTAACAAAAGCAGTGTTGTCTCCTTACAGTGATTTTTTTTTATTGTTTGAGTCCCTCTTTTTATGAGGGATTCTTTCTCCTTCATTGCCCTTAGTTGCACTCCAGTTAATAAGTCAGTCAGCTTCTTGTCATCCTCATGTGGCTGGGACTTTCTGCTTTCTAGTCTGTGCTTTTTAATGTGGATTTTGGTTCTTATGCAGTCTTTTGTTGCATTGTAATTAGATTGCTGCATAGTGTTCGTCGACCTAGTTGTAGTCATTTTGTGGTAGTTCAGGAATTCATTTGGTGGGTATATGGTGTGAATTTCAGTGATGTGTGCTTGTTGCCTTTCATCAAAGTTGCCCTCTTTTAGGATTAAATGCGTAGGCTTTGGCAATAGATCATGAGCAGCAATGGTGGCCTGCTGGATATCTGAAAAAGTAAAGTTGGTAAAAGGGCTTCTTAAAAGCTCACTAAGGGTATCTTCCTCAGACTAGAGGTAGGAAGAAATCTTTGCTAACTGCTTGTCCGTCTGGCTTGGTATGGCTATTATTTTTATCTGAATGTTTATTTTTTAATGCTTGTGATAAACTGTTCTGTTGCTTGCAGGGAAGATGTCATACACACTGCATGTTGTGAAAAGTGATGTTAAACAAATGTGAAAGTCTGCTTTCTCCCATCTTTCTCATTTTTGCTTTTTTTTCTGCCCCATTGTGCTAGCCGCAGTATTGAGTTCTTTTTCTTTTATCTCTGACACATATTTTTGACCACTTTGGCAGTTCTTCTCAAGGAGCAGACTGAGTCCTGTAATTATTTGTGGTGGTCTAAAAGGGAGAGAGCTGAGCATAGTCAGGAAGAAAGTACAAACATGAAAACATGGTAGGCTTTTAATTGAATCACACTGAAGAGAAGCTCGTGTTATTTTGTGTTCGTTGGAGAGATCAGTGACGTATCTCAGTGGTGTGAATCTATCACTTTGGGAGGGATGTATACGGCTTTCAGCACACCTTCCCAAGTGACTTGCTGTGTGATTGAGAAGGATCGTTGTTATGCAAGTATCTTCATAAGTATAAATAAATACATAAGAAAGATAAAACTTATCATAATAGCAGTTCTGGACCTCCCAATGAATTGACCTACTGGGATCTGTAACTGCATAAGTTTACTGCAGTGAGAAGCGATCTGTAGGCAAATAGTAGTTAAAAATGCATCAGTCTTTTGTGATGCAATGATGAATTTGAGTATGATTTTTAATTCCAGTAACAGACCATAGGTCTTTATTGTTTATTGTAGAATGCACAATTTGATTTCTCCATCAATTTTACATATTTAGCCCTTCAGGGGTTCAAGCTTCTGGCTTTTATTTTTATATCAGCATCTCCCTTATTTCATATATAATTTGTATTATTAAACTGTTACTCAGTGACATATTTAAAATACGTGTCATAATGCAAATAAATAAATACCTAATATTAAGTTGGTATGAAACCCAATTTAAAAATCACTGTTGCTGCAGCTTCAGATGGTAAGGTGGATGAGGGCAAAGGCTTAGCAAACTGTCACTTAAGTTCAAATACTTAAAGCTCTTTTGTCCTTAGCTGCTTATAAAAGTAAAGAAGTATTTGAGTATTGTAGTTGCACCTGAATAAACTGCTCTTCAGCTAGGAGGTGGAGGAGTAAGAATGGAGATGATGCTTATTGCTGTAATCACAATCGTAATTCCTTCATAATGTGTTTGCTACCAATCTGTCAAATTGACAAGGGAGCCTCTGCCATACCAAGTGTTTTGAGGGGTTTTAATTCACTTTTCTTTTTTCACCTGTAATAAGAAGGAAAATGCGCTATATTATATAATTTAAAAAAATCTATGCGGTAACAAGCCACACCATTTTGATTAAGTGGGAGTAATAATTCTATTCATGCAGATAGAATGCAAATCGAATAATTTTTCTTTTAGCATCTTAATTCAGTAAGGAGATTAATACAAGCTTGCAAACTTCTTAGTCAAAATCTTTATTCTCTCCACAGAATGTTATAAAATTATTAATTTGATGCCAATAGTAAATGAACTGTTTTATTAAATTATCATAATGAAATATTGGAGCCTGATGTGTGATTCTTCTTATAAAGACAGTATATGAGGAAGACTTTGTAGGGGAGGCAAAATTTTCTTTCAGAAAGAGAGCTAAAGAAGTGGCTTCCAGTGGAGTAGTGGCAGCTACCATCATAGCCTATTGGCAATTCTAACTTCCAGTATGGTTTGGAATCAGATTCTTAAAGTACATAATTCATGAATGATCTTCTGCAAGATCAGGAATTAAATCATGACTACGTAAGGTGTTGTGAATGGTTGATACTATTCTAATCAAGGATTGATATATCTTTTGCAATGTTGACTGGCCATCACCCTTTGTTTCTTAGTTTTCAGTCCTGGTCTCAATTTACGATAAAATCCTTTACACCTGAAATAATGATCTAATTACCAGAGAAACCCAGAACACATCTAGTTAGAAGGCACCTCAGTTTGTTTCAGTCTTCTGCTCAGAGAGGTGCAAGCTATGAGAACATAACAGTTTACTTTAACACTTTAATATTTTCTTCATGCTTCTTGAAGACTTTGTGTTGTCCTTCTAAATGAGAGGCTCTCTACTATATAATATTGCACAGAATAGTGAGGTTGGACCTTAAGGATAGGTTACTTAGGAATCTTCATTAGAAACAGAACTTTCTTTACAGCGACCATTGGTATTGTCAAACTTTCCTCCAACTATGGATGTCCTGCTGACATCTGGTGTTAGATTCTAAATTTTGCTTTGGGAAATTATAGCTCTGAATGTAAAAAAGGTTTCAGTCAACAGGTTTTTTGGGGGGTTGGGTTGGTTGGTTTTGTTTGGTTTTAGATTTTTTGGGGGAGGGTAGGAAACTATTTTTTGTCAAATGGTGGAATTCATATTCAGATGTTGCAGCTTTGTCTTGGAAGGAAGACATATCAGGGGTTTTGAATGAATAAGGAGGGATTTTCTTGTTCTTTTACTACAGCACGTTAAAGGTCCGATTTTTCATGTTTGGGTCTTAAATGTTACACTGTACAAATTTTACGTCAGTATAACCCCATGATCTTTTTTCCCCTGCCCAGTAGTAGTTAATTACGTTATCTGTAGTGTTGAATATTGTCTTTTTCTTTTTGCAGTGTGACAATGCAAAAGGACTCAAAGCCTTCTATGATGCAATAAAATATGGACCTAATCATCTGATGGTTTTTGGTGGTGTATGTGCAACAGTTACATCTATCATTGCTGAGTCTCTAAAGGGATGGAATTTGGTTCAGGTAAGGAATGGAATTTATTCAAACGCTGACTATCTTGTATCTCTGTATCGCTTTTTAAAATTTAGAAACTTTATATTTGAAGATTTTCAAGGCTAACATTTTGTGTAATTAGCATATGAGTTTGAAAGTCAGTGATGTGTAAAGAACAGTTACTTCTATATAGAGCTAGGTTTTACGACCTGGCATTGGGCTCAAAATGCTTGAGAGTATGCAGCAGCAGTCATGTCTCAGTAGAGTAATTAAATACAATTAATTTAATGTATCTCAAAAAGCAACCTAAATGAAATGAAGTTTAGTCATGGTAGGTGAGCAAATCTAGGACTTACCCAAAGTTAGCGGAAACAACTCGTCAGGTCTTAAATTACAGTACGCTAGGGTCTTTACTTGGTCCCTTCTCAGTCATAATGCAGTAATTCCTATTGACTTTGAAAGTGTTGGAAGTGCATAAATTGCAAGTAGCAACTGGGTATGAAACTCAGTACTTGACTCACAAAACACATTTATTCCCAGCTGTTCTTCTTGACTTTCTCAAAAGTCAAGTTTGTGGAAAAGTTCCCTCTAGTGAGGAATCAGAATTTATTAATACTAATCTATAAAATGTAGATTATAATTGTATGATTTACTTCAGATTCTATGATTCTATTTCTTCCATCATCTATCCATTTACCATCTTTGGATTGATGGCTGTTCATGCAAGGTAGCCAGCCAGTTTTGCTTTTCAGGTGTGGGAATGCCCTGATTTTCTTCTCAGTATTCAAATATCCAAAGACAAGTTTGTATAGTTTTTATTAAAATAAAGAAACATTCTGTATCAAAATAATGCAGCAACTACCTGAGGTTTGAGTTACAAGCAGGCTCCTCTTTTCCACCTGGAATACTCACTGAGATCAGTGCAGAATGAACAAATGAGGCGTAATTAAGTTTGTGAAGAAGATGATGATCAGAGTACAAATGGGAAAATCTTGGGAGGATAATTAAGATAGCTTGTTAACTGTATTTGCAATGCTTGTCAGATCAGGTCTTTTTTTTTTTTTCCTTATGCATTAGGATTTTTTCTGATGTGAAAACAGTTCTACTATGGAAATATAAGAATAGTTTTTCTCTAGGGAGAATGGAGAAAGCAACAGAAAGCTTGAAACTGTCATTTAACACTCTCTTAAAAGTGGCCTAGTCCATTGCCTATAATGAAATATGTGGCTGGAGCTGTGTTTTTTTGGAATTTGTCACATGGAACTTCCAGATGATGTAGAATGTTTTAAGGAGTTGGATTTCATTGTGCTAAATCTTTTTCATTTACTGTCAAGTTCTGCCTGCTAAGGTCTGAAAATCAATTTGTTAATGAAGTTGCTCAGTCAATAGGAAGGGCAATTAGAAAGCTTCTATTTGCTTTTAAATGCCTGAATTTGTCAATATGTGTGTTAACTTATATAATGGTATGAAGCATTGCTACGAGGCAGTATCTATTTCTTTGTATTTAAACATTAGAGCTGTGAATAAGCCTTGAACATTATTAATGACATCAGTACATCAAGGGTTCCTTTGCTGCTTGGGCTTAGTATACTGCAGGCACTAGATAAATCCTCACACAGCATAACTGCATGACTTGTTGGGTTTTTATATATTGATTGATTGAATTATGAGAGAACATAAATGACAGTGTGGCTGGGAATTAATGTGAGGCTTGGTTGATGGTATAAGCAGCAATTGGAAACAGTCTAAGTACATTTCGTGAAACTATTATGTCATGCAGTGACAGCAATATATGTACCTGCAAATCAGCAGATATAGCATGTACAAGATGGAGAGATAGAGTACAATTCATCCTCAGGGTCCATGATCATAAACATCTCTGACTAAAAGCATAACATAATGGAAGGAATAGACCAAAATCTGTACTTTTTAGAAGTGGAGCAACAATATGTAGCTTGATAAAATACAAGACTTTCCTCCTTCTAAACTGGGAGTTCATCTCAACGATTCACAGCAAACTTACATAGAGTTGCATGAATTTGTGATTAGGATGCATTCATCTTATGTTGCAGTCAAGAAGAAGGAAAAAGCAGATAGACAAAACCTAACCTGTCATTGTATTATTGAATAGAAGTTAGGCAATTGGATGCCTGACTCCATCCCTTTGTCCCTGTGCAGGCAGTTAGAAAAGAGAGCTCTTGACCCTAGTAGGAATATATGATTTGATTTATTCACATGTCATGTGGGGGAGCAAATTGACAACTGTCTTCTGTGCAGGAGAAATGCAAGATGATACTTATAGTACTGATACTAGGGAGAGGGAAGAAAAGAATAACAGAAACCTTACACCTGAAAAATTACTTTTCTTGGCACATACAGTATGAGGCTGTGTGGTTGAAACACTTCTGAAAGCCTTTTTTAGCTTTCAGTTCCACATTTCTGGGTGGCTGTTTGGGGAATTATTTTTTTTTTCTGCCAGTTCCCATTCTCTGCAATAAGAAGTCTCCAAAAACAATGAAATAAAAGTCAAAGAGCACAAATATGCTGGAAATTACCATGTGGCATTTGCTACTCGGGCAGCATGTTATAGTAGTGACGGGGGGGGGGGAATGACAACATTTTCCCAAGACCCCTTCAGTCTTAGTCTCCTTACTGTATGTTGCTGATAGCAATACTGCCTTTTTGAGTTAACTGGCCAATTCAGGTCATTGATGGCCTGCAGCATGTGAAATAGGGAAGACTATCAGAGGTTGAAGAGTTTTAGTCAAAGTATTTTGGTTAAAAAGTGTCAATAATATTCTATGCATTGGGCAGAGGGTAATAAAGGCATGAGGGTATAATACTCAGCAGCTGCTGTGCTGTAGTGAAGTATTTGAATGCCAGATTCTTCTGGATTCATCTTATCTTCTTCATCATTCCATTTCAGGGTATATTCAAGACAAATCATTACAGTGATGAAAAATCATTAATAGTATCTACAGTACTTTTAATGATAGCACGAAGACCAGAATGATACTTTTAATGATAGCATGAAGATCTTTATTTCATACACTGAAGCATTCCTGCTAGTATCCAGGTAGTACGATACAGAGGAGGTGGCTTGCAATTCAGTTTTTTTTGTCTTGTATTTCAGGATATTTATCAACTGTTTACCTCAGCACGTTAATTTATTACGGTGGCAAAAGCATCTAATTTGTATCGATTGTTGTTTCTCCTGCTTTCCATTGTGATATCTCACTTTTCCTGATTGCCATATTCACATAACAAAATCCTCAGCCTGGTTAAATGCTTATCTGTCTTAATTTGCAGAATTCTTCCTCTATTTTGGAGATACATCTTTTTCTTTTGTTGGTGCTGTTTAAAATCCCCTATAATCTGCTTTGTTTACAGTTTCCTTTCACTCTGGAAAATAAGCTTCTGCCAGAAATGAAGTATAAAAGTAGTGTTTCCTTGGAATATCTTCCATTTCTACATATTTAATGTAATGTAGTCATAACTGCTGGCTTCTAGGCAAGCAACTGCTACTGGTGATACAGTGCTTAGACAGTAATGACATTTAAAACAGAGAAACCTTGTTTTGGATTCAGTATCTTGTGTTGTAAAGTTTTCTAAGAAAATTATAGACACCCCAGTCATGATACATGATTTGCTTTGTGGGCATATTAGTATAGGGCAAGTTCATGTGTTTAGAAAGGAAAAACTTCTCTAGTTCTCTGGCTTATTGTGTAGTTGAGTATTAAAGAGCTTACCCTGAGGTTTGTTTTATTATCCTAGAGACACATAGGTGTTCAAAATCACAAGTCTGAATTACCAGAAAGTCTGCTGGTGTTCAAGAATATCAGCGATGTTTCTTGCTTTTGGTTTCTTTCTGAAACAAAGCAGATGTTATTTCATTGTCAGTTCCTCCTAATAACTTCTGACCACTGGCCCAGTTCAATCAAATTTTAACAAAGGATTTACCAAAGATTACTAGCTGCTATACATTCCTGTGAAAATTAGCTGCTGAGAGGGATCTAGTGTGCAAGAGGCTCGCAGTGTGAGCGCAGAACTTCAAGCCAGCCATGACATGTTGTGCTCCATTCCCAGCTGCTGTTTTTGGGAAGGGGACTGACTGCATTGAAAACAGAGTTAAAAAAAAAAAAAACCAGCAGAAAGTTAGTTAGGAAAATGCAGAGGAGGGGTGCAACCCAGAACGACATGAAATAGGTAGGAGCTGTGGTGTTTGTGTGTGTAGAAACATAGGACATGTGTATCTTCAGGAAACCAGGCTTTATTAGCTGGTCCTGTTACTCCTCAAAATTCTTGTTAATACAGAATTTCACAACTATGTGCAGGTTACAGCTGGTGTTTTTTAACACTTTAACACATAAGTAATGCAAGCAATCACACACATGTTTATACTCGCCACTGAATCAAGCTTCTTGTTAAAATATGAATTTTCTAAATTCTCATGCTTGCAACCTGGAGATCTGGCATGGGCACAGAAACATTTGATAAAAACCTTGAGGGTTTTGGGTGCTGGCTTTTTTTTTTACTTTCTTTTTTCAATTCCTTGTCACATTTGTTCCAGTACAGTGAGCTTGTGCTACTTTTGCCTTCACTGCACAATTTCCATGTATTATTAGTCTGAGCAATGAAAAGGGCATTTAAACTAGTCTTTGGCTAAGAAGATTAGCTACTTCTATCTATGAGATGCAGGCAGTTCCACTTAAACAGACCTTTCTCCCACTGGAATATGACCCAATACAGCATAAAACTACAGTCTTTGGCTTCTTGGCCCACAATTATTTATTTTTTCCCCCTTTGCTTTCCTATTTTATCTCCTGGGATTGGAGGGACTTTATAGACTTTCTGTACTTGTTTTGTACTTTTAATAGGCAAAGAGAGTGAGGGGAAACACTTCCATGACGTTCTGGTCTTGCTTTTGGGAGTTAGCTGAGCACACAAGGAGGTGCTGCTCACTTCAGCATAGGAATGCCTGTGAGCTCCTGAACAGGAAGATGGCACAGTAGGTCTGACTTTCAGGCAGATTGCATGTGAAGTTTCTCCTCATTTGAGAGAAGCTCTGGTGAATTTGGAGGGAGACAGACCTTTCAGTTCTGCAAATGCTCCTCTTGATACATGCTGCCAGCGGGGCTCTGCTATTATTGGTATGGCCCCCCTGAAGCTCTATGGTTGTGGTTGGAGAAGGAAATGCATGGGGAGTTGAAGCATATCAGCAGTACTGTATCTCCTAAATAGACCATGTCTCTCTGTATGTCAATGGATGCAAGCATGCACAGGATAGAGCAGACTTGGAGAGTAATTGTATATTCACCCTCAAACATAAAGAAATGAATGTTGCAATGCATCAGAGTAGGGCACAATTTTGTGACAAAGATTCTTTCACGATGATAAAAACACTGACCCTGATTCCCAGTGCATAATTTCAGTTGTACCACAGGGGGGATATTGGCATTACATAGCTGTTCATAGCAGAAGTTTGGTCCAAGAAGTTTAAATTGGAAATTCCAGAAGATTTTCAGGCTGAGGTATGGTAAGAAATGCACATCCTATATTCCAAATGCACTGCAAGATTTAGTAGGACCTTTGTTTCCCTTCTTTTCATCTTCTGTCTGAATATATGAAATTGATTTATATGGCTTAACCTGGCTTTCCATCAGCTTGAAATTGGCTTGTCCAGTATTCACTTTATTTAAACATGATTAGCTGTTCTTTTTCATCTTGTTTGTCTTGTGTTTCTACCATGCAAGAAAACAGCAAAACTACAGTATACAGTCAAATTTTACTTTGATCTGAAGTCAGCAAGTTCAGTTTATTACATGAAGCATGACTAAAGGCATTTTAATACAGCTAAGTCAAAGCTATTGAGTTAAGTCAAAGCTATTGAAGACTGAACCTGTATATTTATTCTAACAATGATCTGAATGTTCTGAGAGAAAAAAAATCCTTTGTTATTTACTGTGGGGGTTTTTTGTTGTTCTTAGGAGTTTTTCCATAGTCATTCATTCATTTCTGTTTTAGTGTTGAATCAATAATATGGAATGAATGAGTGATGGGTTAGGGAACAGACCCAGACTAAAGAGCCAAGGTTGTCACTTCGTGTGCAGTATACTTTGGGTTTGGGAAAATACATTTAATACTGAACCAGTCATATATTCCCTCTCCTCCATGTACTCCTCCCTTGAATCAGAAAGATGTTTCTTTTTTTATGCTTTTTTTCCTCACAGAAAAATAAAATGTATTTAGGAAAACCACCCCAAACCCGTAGCGTAACAAACATTGATGCTTTTGTGAACACAAAGGCTTGTGTTTTAATGCTAGCTCAATTTATTGGTAAGGTGTTTAAAATAGCCAGTTTAATGTTTTATCAGAATAAATAATGGCTGGGGCTTTGCTGGGACTTTTTTTTCTTTTCCTGTATAATTTTTAACATTTGCTGTCTCATTGCTTGTATTACCTTTGGTAATTTCTGTAAAAGAGTATTGAAGTCATCTTCTTCTCTGGCTTTTGCAGCCCCTCAGCTAGGATAGAATTGCCAGGTAGAATCTTATTCAGTTACAAAAATGTTTCAGTATCACACCCTACAGCTATTACTGCAGCTTCCTCCACTGCTACAAACAGTATTCCTTCATGCTCCCTTAAACTGATTTATTACTTGCTGCTGCTTTTTCTGGAGGTGTTTTTGAGAGGTAGATGGCTACCTCTGGTTTCCACCTCTTCCTTCTCTCCTCTTCCTTGCCTCGATATGATAGGTAGACTAAAGATTTGCTTCCTTAGGAAATCACTTGTAGTTTGGCATCTTTGCTATGCAGAATGAAGAGGATTGTGGTATACACTGATTTCTTTTTCAGATTTGAGATTAATATTTTAATTTTTTTACTTCACACTTTCCAGTACTTTGTCTGATGTCTTTCTTTGTGTGTGTGTGTTTGGTTTCAACCCACTGGACAGTAGTGCTGCCAAATTTCCTTCTAGCACATAGCTGGTCAGCACATCTCCTCTTGACTGCCTCTGGGAAATGTAATGTGATTTGTGGGGATATACCTGTGTGACGCCAGCATCCCATTAACAGTAGTTTTGAGTCTATTCACAGCTCTGCCAAGGCCAAAGAATCAGCTTTTATTTGTTAATCCCATGGTTTTCATTACTCTGTGACCCACAAACTTGACTTGAAGCCTCCGGCTGTTAAATGAGAGCGTTACTAGATTTTCTTGGCAATAGGAGAACTGAATTTTGAGTTCCCCTTTGCATTTTTCCCTCTGCCTGACTTTACACAAATTTTGGTTTTGTGTTTCTCATTTGAAAGTTAGCTCAGGGAAATCAGATGCTAATTGGTTGCCCATCTGTATATGATTTTTCTGCTTTAAAGGTTAAATTGATTTATAATGACCTTATTTCACTGAAAATATAACTTTGCCACTTTCTGGTTGGTTCTTGGCAGTCATTATTAATTTACTCTGAAATGTTCAGATTACAGTATTGTATTTCTCTGACTATTGCATAACTTCAAATATTCTAGAAAGTAATTTTCAAGCTTTTACCATCATTTCCCCAGATGTGGCTCTTCTGATTATTTTCACCATTCTTATACTTTCAATAAGCTGGAGTTGGTTATTTTGGTATGCTATCTGCCAGAGTGACTGCTTGAATTTGTTTCTGAAAGGTAGCATTGAGTGTGTTCTACAAGACTGGTTTGCTGGCCTATTCCTCAACATCTACTTTGGAAAGCTCTGCCATTGCTTTCTCTGCAGACCCTTTGACCAACCTGGCCTGCGTATCCCTCTGTAAAGTGGCACCCTCTCCTACAGCTGCTGCTGTCCTTGGAGCATACAATCCTGGCCACATTAAGAAGGTCAATACAACTAAGTCAAGGCAAAACTGGTGCGATAAAATGTGTTGCTCCCACAGTCTTAAATCCACTTCTTCATTTCATTCCCTCTTACTTCAAAGTTTTCCTTCATATTAATGTCTTATTATAGGACAAGGAAAGCCTTCTCATGTGGGAAATTAACCTGCTTTTCCTTGAATGCTGTTTTGGTGGCAGTTACTTATTTTGAGGGATAGTATAATTCATACAAATTCAGTTACAGCAGCTTCCGGGCATAGGCTGAAGAATAAACTCATAAACCAAGCACTTGCAAAAAAACACACCTCTACATAATTTCAAAACTAAAATAGAATAATTATTGGCCTTTGAAACTAGAAAAAGCATAATTATGCTCCATTGAAGAAGTAATATATTGCTGATATGTTTATAGAGAAGTAAGCACTAAAATACAAATTCTTATCTAATAGAAGCTGTTCTAAGGACCTGATCCTCGAATGCAAGGCAGTGTTCTTGGTATATGATTTATCTAGTATTGTGACCACTACAGCACCTGTCTCTTGGTAGTTCCAGTCTTTCAGAACTGTAGTTGCAAATCCAGACTTACTTCGATATCTCTTCTTGCTTTGGTTTAATTAATTTTTAGGAGATGAGTAGCTTAAAATTTCCAAACTCTGTGTAAATCTATGGCACATTCTGCTCCTACTTCTCAAAAGTACAGGAAAATGTTTCCCCAGTTGCTTGTTTTGCAGAAGTCCATTAGACTTTGTTATCCAATAGACAGCCTGTCACAAGCTGATGAATAAGCTACAGAAGAATTGACATTATTACCACTACAAGCTTTGTTTGTATTCTACTGCAACACTAAGCTAAGAAACTTCAATGGTTATAATTAAGCTACTGTGAGGGCACAATATGTATTGGGATGTGGATTCATTATGTTGGTTTGCCTCTTGAAAATAAAGATTAGTGGCACAGCTTCTGAAAGGTTTATTCAAGCCCCTCAGTATTCAGATGTGGGAACAAGAATGTATGGGGTTGGGGAGTAAAAGATTTCCAGTTCAGCAGTCTAAAGTATTGCATGAAGTACTTGGGAGCTACAACTTTATATTCATTACTAAACACTGCCATCTTGACATAAAGAAAAATTTAATTTAGTCTATAAAACAAAGCAAGAAAGTTCTTTATCATGACCCTTTTGAAAATAAAAGCTTGTAAAAGACTGATGACAGTCTCAATCTGAAATTGATTTCAGTACAATTACAAAGCAAAAGATGAATGTTGGGGTTTACATTTGTAAACAAATTTCCAAATTGAATCCACTGTTCTCTTTAAGAACAACTGTAGCTTCAAGGAAGAGATCAGTTCCGGGAAACTGGGATAGGTTTGCATCACTGATAATAATGTCGAGATTTGCTATTAAGACATATTAATGCTAAAGAGATAATTTTCTTATTGTCTTTTTTAATTTAAACAATCAAACCAAAGACTTGTTTAGGTAAGCAGATTTTTATTAATTCTCTTTTAAAGGCTAGTGAGAAAAGCAGAGTGACTGAGCAAGCAATAGAGGTCAGTATTATGTCTAGCTCATAACAAAATCAAATAATAAAGTATCAAATAAAATTCAAATAATAAGGAGAAAAAAGGTGCCGATTCTCTGTGGTGCATACCTATCTATATATTTATGTGCACACATACACATATTTAGAATGATCTAAAACTATCTTCAGTCCTTTTTATGACTGTATGCTCCTGACTGGTATTGTTACGTTTCAGATAAATGTAGTTGCATTCTCTTACCTCACATCAGGATTAATTATCATTCAGAAATGTGGTTGACATGTGTAGGTGTACATAAGAAGCATGCTTTAGAGTTGTTTTCATGTAACATTTTGGTTGCTAATTGTTTTTGCCCTTCACCCATTTCACAGTTTTCTGCTTCAAATAAAAAGTTAAAAAAATATGCCAAATTTGTAAATCTGAAAGAGAAGGGAAGGTTCAGAACCACTGTTATGTAAAGGTCCTGCATATTATTTGCCGATACTGATAAAAGAGGTCAGAATTACAGCTTGCAGACTGTAATCAGACCAGCCTGGAAAAATTTGGCTGTAGAAACATTTCTTTCCTGGGAAAATTTACACAGTCTTTTCAAATCCTTGTGTCTTACTTATTAAAATTCAGTAATGTTACAGTTGCCAAATTTTATAATGCTTTGTGATGTTAATATTAATGTTGATAATGAGTTCTTTGAATTGTCAGTGTGAAAACTCTTGTGACTACTGTGATTTTTGTCCTTGCTTTTGCAGTTCTTTCTGACAGTGTGATAGACTCCTGTCCTTATGCTGGTTTTAGCTTGAGAAGAAGAGGGAAAATGCAGAAAATTTTTTCCTTTTGCCTTTTTAAGAGCAAAAGGCAGAAAGGCACAACTACAGGGCCCTTATTTTCACTGCATTACCTATCCACCTTCGTTGATCAAGAACTTGAGCTACTGTTTTTGCAACTACAATTATCATAGTCATCTTCTACATAGGCTGTACTCAAGATTGCAGGAAGCATGTCCTCAATTCTAACCCAAATCTTCCCTCATAACAAATGTGCTTTCACTGGCTTGATTTGTCTCATATTTACTGTCTAAGGGCTAGACCACAGTAAGGTTTATGATTTTGCTACTTGTATTGCCTTAAAAGAAAGTGATTTTTGAAAGAAAGTGTTTGGGTGTTTTTTTCCAATTAGAACTTTAAAAGGGAAGACAACAAAATGGAGTAATAATCTTTGTACAAGTAATTCTGTGGTTTGCTCGTCCTGTTAGCCTCATTCTTAGTTTTTCAATTTCCTATTGTCACAAGCGGTGCTAGGAGGACTTAAAGGAAACACGCTGCCAATTAGTCATGGCTTGCAGACTGCTCATTTGAACAGTAGGCATTTATTTTTATGTCCAGACATCCACATTTATTACTGCAGATGAACCAACAGGGTGTAATTTCATAGTTAGTTCAATGGTTTAATTGGTTATGTGAACCAAGAAAATGAAACTTTAAGTGTTGTTGCCCAATATTCTATTGTTTTACAGACAGATTATTATAGTATTATAATCACCTTGGAAAGAAAGCTTTTGTCTCCAGTTACAAATGAATTCACACAGAATATGACATTGTTAGAATAGTGGTAAAGGGGAGAGGGCACTGTTCAGTAAATCTAATGATTCATGTTTACTGAAAGTGGACTGAGAGTGCTACTTTGGAAGTCTCAGCTGCCTGTGCAGAGACTATATAAACCCTACCTGAATGTGTTCCCCAAAAGCTGACTTCATAAGATGACGGTGAGGTTTGCTTTCTGGCACCATACAAGTGTAACATTATTGCGTTAGCTCTCTAGATGAATAATGAAATGTGGGTCATGTGAATTCTACAGATCCTCAGGCTTGTCCATGTATGAAATGAGTTTTGGTAGCCCCATTATATGAGAACACCTTGAGGCACAGTCCCAACATTCATCTCATAAACTTGTCATCAGACTTGGCACCTGATCCTGTACAGCCTTGGAGCATAAATGTGTCTTACTCTGCATGTCTTCTTGGTAGTCAGTCACAAGGGCTTCCATCACATACTTCGATGGGTCCAGTCCCATTGATGATACTGCTTGTAAGTTTGCCAGTATTTTAGACTTCAATTTCTTCTTCGGTTATTTTAAGAAAAATCAGAATAGAGATCAAAACAAATGTCACTTTTCTGAATTGTCATCCAGATTATTGTGGCCAATGTGATGATTTCTGGTTTTGGGTCTCCTTTGCTTTTGGCCTTTGAGGAAGGCAGTTCTGTCTTGCCGCAAAACATCAAAGGCGCAGTGAATTGTCTCAAGTGGTCCTTGCTCAGTGTTTATCCTGGTGAAATTAATGTGCAGGATTTTGAAGTGGTACTGTCTTCTCTTCTTATTTGGTGATGACTTATACAGCTAAGCTCTTTGTGAGTACCTGCACCACTGAAGAGGAGGGGTGGGTTTCCACATGCTTTTGAGTTCTCTAACCAATATTTGTGTGGAATAATAAACATTCTCATCTTTCAGGTTCAGCTGAAAACAGAAGAATGAAAAAGAGTGAAGTGTACACATTTTCAGAGTGCTATTTGGTCCCCAAGAGCATAAAGTTACAAAGTCTGCAGCCTAAGCCCTGCAGAGGGTGGGATTTCAGATGCACTCCTCTGCTTGGAATGGCTCATTGCTCTATCTCTAACCTCCTCCATGCCCAGCATGCCTGATGTGCTTGAGTCCCATCTGAGGCACTTAACTCTCCCTGTGTGGTGTACAATAAGCTTAAGAGACTAACTTTGTATTCCATTACTCTGAAAAGGTGTTGATGTTCTCAGAGTATGTGTGTTTGGCAGGTAGTTCTGAAACCACATCTGTCTTATCATACTGCAACTGTTCACTATGTTTAATCGCCATATATAAAATTGCAGTTCTAATTTTAACATCACAGTTGGCTGCTTTGCAAGTGGCTGTATTGAGCAATATGAAAAGTTTTTTAGCCAAATTCTTTTTCCTGCTCTGCAATCTAATAGTCATCTGGAGAAATCTCTTCAAAGTTGTTGTAACTTTATGGGCTCAGTACAGAGGAAGTTCTATGCCTCTATTGAGATTTGAAGCCAGTATTATACATTGAAGACCAATACACTGAAAAAGTCCACTTCAGGGAGATTCTGCATGATTTTAGGAATGCCTAAATGTGCAAGGAAGCTTCTTTTTTATCTTGGATGGCTCCAGGTGCTGGATATATATGAATTTGCTTTTGTACATTGTATCTAGACCTGCTGTAGCTGATGCAGACTGCGCTCACTTCGCAGCAGAAACAGGCCTTAACAAAATACACTGTTTTTCTTTAAAGTTGTTTCCAGCAGATAAGTTATTAAAGGAGATGCTGGTGCTTATGACTGTCAAAATAATACAGTTGGAATGCTTTCCTTGAAATTTTTATAAGTTTGAAGTTCTCCCTTAAGACAGTAAAATGACATATGAGTGCCGTAACCACATCCCTCACCTGCTCTGCTTTTCTGACCACATCAGCCTTTTAAATTCTTTGCTGTGCAGTGGGGCATTACTGACATGAGGAAGGAGGAGACTACACAGGGTAATTGGCACCCTGAGTTGAGGTTGGTGGTAGAGACACCCCAGTGCCTCAAGTTTAGGGTGGCATCCCACCTACTCTTCCTTTCTGCTGGACAAGACTTCCACTGTTGTATTGCCTCTAAAATATGGGTGTGCCCTCACTCTGGCAGTCAGCGTGTCTAGATAAAACTGATGAAAGAGCCAGCAGCTATGGTAGAGCAGGTATCAGTGCTCTCTTTCAGCCTGTGGTCTGCATGGATGCATGTAAGGATGTGCTGCTTTGGCTGATGTGGCTAGTCTCTGCAGAGAGAGGGATTTAGCACTCACCATTACCTTCAACATTGCCATCAGCTAAATATGCCCCGTTTAGTATACAGCTGTTTTCAGCTCTGTTTTCACAGAACTATAATTTCCAGTTCATATTATAAGGCAGATAAATGTGTGCAGAATCCAGGGTTGACTTCCGGGACCCAGATCCAACAAGTTGTGTTTTACAGTATTTGTCTTGTAAGTACTGGGATACTTCGTCTATAACTGAATATGTATTCACTGTGCTACCTGAAGTTTTCTTGTACAGTACAAACAAATGGCAGTGATTGAACCAGAAAATACCTGGTTTATTGGTTATGGCTTAGAGCTCATTTTCAAAGACTGTAGGAACAGAAGAACAATCCCTCTCTCATTCTCCCAGAGATAGAACTTAGAGTATATGACTGATCTTGTCAGCTTTGGTTTTTATTAAATGTAGGATGTGACATTTGATATGTCTAAACTTACATCCATATAGTATATTGTTAATTCTTTGGAGACCGTTCAGGATAGGGCACTCAAGTTATCTGTCTTACAGGAACAAATGTCTATAAATTTTTTTCCATAAAATAAGGGAAACCTTCAGTTTATCTGTAACCTAGTGGATAATTTTTTTTTTAAAAAAAGTACTGAAAGTGAAAGGTTATATGATTTAAGTATTAATTACACTCAATATTTTTGGAACATAAAGGCCTGTATTTTCCAAAATCGCTGTAGTGATTCTTCACCACCCTAACATTAATCACACTGTGACTTATTTTACCGAAAGTTGCAGCTGGGTGAATACATAGCATCATACATTGGGGGTACTTTACAGAGAATCATAGAAGGTTTTGGATTGGAAGGATCTTAAATGTAATCTAGTTCCAGCCACCCACCTATGGGTACATATACCAAAAATTGTAATCTATTAGCCCCTTTCATTCTGTACACAATCCAGAAATACAGACTGTAAAATTTCAAATCTTCTTTTTTTAAATAATTGCATTTTTTTAAGTTTTCTTCAAGCAAATTCAGAGATGAAGTATCTACACATTTTGAAAAAACTTAACCTTTGTGTGCTGATTCCAAGACCCTATGTGCCATTTTATGGGATCATAGAACGGTTAAGTTTGGAAAGGACCTTAAGATTACCGAGTTCCAAACCTCCTGCCATGGCAGGGACACCTCCCACTAAACCATGTCACCCAAGGCTCTGTCCGACCTGGCCTTGAACACTGCCAGGGATGGAGCATTCACAACTTCCCTGGGTAATCCATTCCAGGGCTTCACCACCATCACAATAAAGAACTTCATCCTTATATCAAATCTAAACTTACCCTGTTTAAGTTCTGACCTATTACCCTTTGTCCTGTCACTACAGTCCATAATGCAGAGTCCCCCCCCAGCATTCCTATAGGCCCCCTTCAGATACTGGAAGTCTGCTATGAGGTCTCTATGCAGCCTTCTCTTCTCCAGGCTGAACAGCCCCAACTTTCTCAGACTATCTTCATATGGGAGGTGCTTCAGTCCCCTCATCATCCTCGCGGCCCTCCTCTGGATTTGTTCCAACAGTTCCATGTCCTTTTTATGTTGAAGACCCCAGAACTGTACACAACACTCCAAGTGAGTCTCAAATACATCATGTATAAATAAATGCTTATGAACCTCCAGAATTTCTTCCATGGCAGTATCTGAGTTTTTTCTTTGATCATAAAAATTATAAAATTCTGCACTGTAACAGTATGATACAGAATGCAGATCAGAGCTAAAAATATTTAAGTGTGTTTTTTTTTGTTTTGCTTTGGGGTTTTTTGTAGATAGGTATAATTTGATGAAATGGAGCAAAATGAAAACTGTGTCTGGCAATATTTCCAATTCTGTGCTTTTATTAATCTTGGTAACTTTGTCTTAGATAAAGAAGTAAATTCTTAATAATTTTCTGCTTAAAATAGTTTTGAAAAAGTGGTTCTTTCAGGGAGAAGTACCTCAGTATTGTGGTTGGAGGTTCAAAACATGAAACTCTGTTGTCTTAGCAGGTTGAGGGAGGTGATCCTTCCCCTCTTCTCAGGACTTGTGAGAGCACATTTGGAATGGTGTCTTGGTGTGTCCAGGTCTGAGCTCCCTGTTACAAGAAAGACAGGGGCGTATTGGTATGAGTCCAACAGAGGCCCACAAAAATGATGAACGAATTTGGGTGTTTGCATGAAGAGAGGCTGAGAGAATGAGGAATATTTAGCCTGAAGAAGAGAGAGCTTGAGGGGATCATGTCAGTGTGGATACATACTTGATGGAGGCAAGTGAAGAAGGCAGAACTGGACTCAGTGGTGCCCAGTAAAATGACAAGAGGAAATGGGCACAAACTGAAATGCAGGGATTTCCATGTCATTGTAGGGGTGACCAGACCTAGAGAAAGTGTGGAAAGTCTACTCCTGGAGATACTCACAAATCTGACTGGACATGGCCTTGAGCAACCTCCTCTAGGAGACCTTGCTTTTTGCAGGGAGGTTGGACTAGACAATATGCAGAGGTGCCACCCTACCTCAGCTTTTCTGTGTTTCTGTGAATGCAGCCCCTAGTCTTAATCTTGACTTTCACACTGTAGACTAAAAAAACAGGTAAGGAGCAGCAGTGAAATTATACTGTTAGACTGAAGTCGCTACAGATTCCCTTATCAGCTAAAGACGATGAGCAGATTTTACTTTAATCCTGTTTAATTCGGTATGAATTTATTGTTACTGTTTTTCAAAATCCCCCTTCAGGCTTTAAAAGCAGTAGCAAAGAAACAGAGAGCTGTAATCTCTGAGTTGATTTGAATGTGATTCCATGCGCAAATAAGTAATTCTGAAAAACAAAGATCTTAATAATACAAATAATACTGGTTTGACTCTCCCTTGAGCAGGAAGATGGACTATTTGATTTCCTGAGCTCCTTATTGTCCTGTCAGCCTGTGATAGTGAAATTGCTGAGCCATGGCTATTCCTGACTAAAGATGGTTTATCTTTTACACATTATAATTATGCAAATGTTGGCATTATTGGCAATTGCCCAGGCATTGAAACTTCTAATAATGGGTTCATGTATGTCTAGTTCTTAACAAAGTCTTTACAAGGTGATCTGTTTGGGCG
>JAOEHY010019597.1:0-10945 GCA_025447955.1 Psilopsiagon aurifrons | reverse complement strand
TACTCCTGTTGTGCCTCTGCCAAGAGGGAAAGTTTGCCCTCCCCTGTGGCCAGAAGTGCTACTGGCCAAAGTCTTCGTATCTCCCCCTCCACCAGCTTCACAATTATCAATCAGAAGTCACCCATAAAAAGCTTTCACCACGTAACAGTTTGATTTCTACTCCAGACAAGCTTTCAGCAAGGAAGAGTCAAAGAGCTGGGCCATTTGACCTCATGTGCTCTTTTTTCCTTCAATGCAAAACATTCATGTCAGCGCTGCCAGGAATACACCACCTTGTGTGTGATAGGGCTTCACAGCAGCCTTCGCTAACTTTCATCACCTGCTTAATCACACCTCCTCCTGGGGCCACCTAGCGCCGCACTGACCTGCGGGAGACAGGGGCTGGCAGATGGGCTAAGCCTGCAGGAACTGTGCCATGGGGGGCTTGGCAGAAGGCATGTGCCACTTCTCAGCTCCTCTGCTCTTGCCTGGATAGCAACGCTTGGTTACTTCACCATCTTCTTTGGAATAATTGTGAAAAAAGCCTGTCAGGAAAATGTAAAATAGAGAGAAATTTTAATATTGCACCTAATTTTTCAATTTAAATCCAGTGCAATTTGTTGAGAAATTCCATTACCCTCCCTGACTAATCCCCAAAATGCACGCAATACCCCCAGTCCATGGAACAGCTGCTGGGTCTCCAGGGTGCTCCCGCAGCTTAATGCACACAGCTTGACTTCCACCAAAGCTGTTTCGTGGTCTTCCTCTTTGGCACTGGTGTAATAACATAAAAGTAGAATGAAAGCTCATATAAACATTATAATTTTCACATAGAATACAAAATACCCACCTTGCTCACCATACAGGAACACAGACTCCATGCTGGGCCAGACTTCTGGTCTGATGTGACCAATGGTGTAGGTAGGGGGACAGCTGTCTTCAAAGCCCCAACATACTGCAAATCAGCAGGTGGTCCATCACATACAGGTGTCAAGGAACTGAGTTATAGAGGCTGCAGAGGCAGTTGCAGCCTTTGCACAAGCCAAGGAAACTTGAGGAAACTGAAAACCAGCCCTAGTGCCTGGCTGAGGGACCATGAGTAACCCATGGCACCAGGCACAACTTCTGCATTTTAAGAAATGCACTGCAGGCATCACTGTCCCTAGTTTCAATGTTTTCATCTATTTTCTGTGATTTAACTATAAATGATATTACCTGTGTGTCTGGCTGTTCCAAATTTCACAAAGTCCTGGCCCTTGATGATACTGAGGTAAAAACTTCCACAGCTTGACTGTGTATTGCGTAAAAAAGCACTGCCTTTCACTGGCTCTTTGTGCTGTATTTTTATTACACTACTTGCAACGGTCTGTTATATATTTACTTACATTTTCCAAAATACTCTATAGTCTGGAATATAAAATATGCTTCAAACGTTTCATGAAACAAGCAAAAATAGCCTTCAAATTTACCAACAAAATAAAGACATCTCCCAGAATGAATCAATAAAACCACCAGGCCATTTTCAAGTAAAATGATACCATATTGTCAGAAAGACAAGCACAGAATTACCTCACAGATAACAAACCAGAACTGAATTTGAGAAACCTCATGCACACTTTCTACAGTGAATCATCTGGGGATTTTTGTTTGGGTTTTTTTGTTTTGTTTTGTTTTTGTTTGTTTGTTTTTGGTTTTGTTTTTTAGCCGGGAGCTGAAGAAAGGGTGATTCATCCCATTCTGAAATTGTTTTCTGTTTTAATACAACTTTGTTTTCTGCAACACCTTTTAAGCAATGTTGGAAGCACAGAGAAAGAACCAGTTAAATCAGTCCTGGCAGAAGAGAAAAACAAGTCTACAGACAGGAAGAGGCATTTTCCATCTGTGATTTAGGAAGGAGTGGAGACTCAAAAGAGGTACAGTTGTACAAAAAAGCCTCTCTCAGGGTAAAGAAAATTAATTTCTTTAACACAGAAACAGAGATTCTGAGGTCACAAAGAAATGGCCAGGTTTAGGTGACAAGAAGAACTGGGAGACTTGGGCTTTAAAAGCAATGAGGCATTTTTGAGCTGTTTCATAGCCATCAGGGGAGTGCAGGACTTGTGATGTGAATATGGCAGTTTTGTCACAGCCACCACCAGCTGGTAATGTCACTGATGCACTGCGATGGTGGAAGCTGGGGAGGGGGAAGAAGCAGTGGATGAGGATGCAGCGATATCGATCGAGGATGGAGGCAGCACTTAATGATGTGAGAGCACCAAGCACTAGCATGCTTATAGGGCCAAAGAGAAGTGGAATATAAAGTTAAGGCCAAGAAGAAAACAGATGCTAAAACAACAGTAAGAGGAATAAGTCAGGTTTGTGAGTTTATCTCTTGCCCAAAATAGGGATGCCTGGCTTTGAAACGCCTAGCAAGGAAGCTGAAATAAAACCACCAGTTTTCTTGCTCAGCCAGAGTGACTGTGGGTAGCCACTAGCTGTATCTAATGCCAGAGAGATTCTTAGCAGTGCTGAGAACACACAGGTCCTGCATCTTGCAGCAGGAGGTACATGCCACACACTGGGGTCACTTACATACATACCTCTCACCTACAAATTCAGAAGAAAAATACTGGCTGTACATTTAATTCTCAGGGCCTTGGGCAAAATAATTTACTTGGTGAGGTAATAATTTACTTGGTACAGTTATACTGTATATACTTGGGCAAAATAATTTACTTGGTACAGTTCTCTCCTGAGAAAAACTGTTTGCCAGGAAGGATTTCAAAGAGAAGAGGATGGCTTGACACCTCCATCCAACTGTTCCCAAAGGTGCAGGAGATGTTGCCTCCTGGAGAAGGCAAGAGAGGCAGGCAGGAAGGGATTTGGGGAGGTGCAGATGCCCAGTGTACATGTCCTAGACGGCTGAGACCTCTGCTTCTCACTTTAGATTGTCTATTCTTGCCATGTATTACAAATAAACACACAAAAAATATACAAAGCATAGACATGGGGAATAGGAATTGACTCCTCAAGGTTCCTTCCAGTCCTGTCCTAGGTCACGTTCCAAATATTTCCAATACTGTATCCTTTTTCTAAACAGGCACAGAAGCATCAGAATTACTTGTGTAGGACTTAGTATTTCCTTTTTTATCCCACATGTGAGCAGCAAACTTAAAAACAGGAGGAGTCTGGAGATTGGCTTTGTTACTCAGAGCCATTTGTGCTCCTCATCAAACCTCTCAATCTACTTCCAGCAAACCATTAATGTGCACTGCTTTCAGGCAAAATTTGAACAATGGCTGTTCAGCTTTCCATCGAGGCACTAGAGGACTATTTAACCAGTGGTGGGTTTGAGCTGTCTCCTTAGCTTCCAACTGCCCTCACCGGCAGCTATGCAGCATATAGGCATCAATACCACTGGCAAGGAACAGAACACTATTCACATCACAGGTACATGAAAGGTTGAGGCTCCCCTCCTAGACAGTAGTTTATCAAAATAAAACCCACCCCACCCTAGTTTCAAAACATCAACATGCAGCATTAAGGTGGGGTAAACTAAGGGCACTCCCTCCCTGTGTTTTTTAAGAAATATCATTATTGGTCTTTATTCAAGCAACAGCAGTTAAGTGAAGAAACAAGGTATATATGACCCAACTCAAACAAAATGTTTGTTGCGGTTCACATACAATATCAATTCTTTTTGCATAAGGGCATGTTCCTACTATCTGTATGTATTTCAAAACCATCAAGCTGCACAATGGTGAACATAACTACTACAGGGTCCTAATGCTGTACACCTCTCTGTCTTTCTTGTGGACAGATACTCAAGTGTCTCTTGTGGCTTAGCTGGACGGAAGAAACTGGATTTCATTAGGGTCTGGATGATGCCTGGCCTAGTGTGGGTAACTATGAGGGACGCTCTGCCCATGTTCTCATGTGTTGCTAGCATGCATGCTGAAGCTCTCAGACTTGGGGAGTTGAAGGCAGCTTCCCGGTACACCAACTATTCCTAAATGGCAACTGAGCTTACCCTGCCTTGCTGTACACACTGTAGAGAAACAAAGCAACAAAATAGGAGAGAGTTGGGTTTTGGTGGGGGGGTTTTGTGTGTTTCCTTTTATTTCATTTAGAATAGCCTCAATTAGATTTCTAAAGCAAATAAAGTGCTTTTGCATGCAAAAGGCTGCTTGTCATAGAAAGCAGTCTCCATAAGGAAACTCATTCATTAGCTTGTGCAGGCCAAGTCAGAGAATGGCGACCTCCTCATGACTTATCTTGGTTCTTAAGTAAATCCATCAAACCCTTCCCCTGAGCCTTACATCTCCCTAAATCTCAGCCTTTGCAGGAAGGACACATGTATTTTCTGATCTGTAAAAAACCTGCGTGGATTTTGAATTGAAAGACCTCAAGGCATTTCAGTATTTAGAAATAAGAAGTAATACAGTAGCTTGTGTTTTAAGTTACTTCCTACTGTATCCTCTTGATAAAATGAAGGCTACACGCCTTCACAATTTTCCATTTACACAGAAGTCCATCAGTTTAATCAAAGTGAAACATATGGTACTATTATGGTCCTTGTACCTTCAGATTTCCTTACTGATAACCCACATACTACTCAATAACCCATTGCATCATTCAAAAGAATAAACAACCTGGGCTTAGCATACAGGAAGCTGAACAAAAAGGAAATAGAAAATATTAGTTTTCATATACATATTTTGACCCTCGCACAGTTCAGACTGACATATTTTCACAAATCAAGGTTATCCTACAGATGAGCCTGTTAAATTCACTACAGAGACAAAAAGCATTTCCTGTTTTTATTTTTCAAGTTTGAGCCTTTTTTATTTAAACCACCATTACCTCAATCCCATGGATGGATCTGGTGGTTAATAAGGGTAGCAAAAGTCAGACTTCCTATTCTCTCACAACAAGCCATCCAGAATCACCCAGGCTGAAACAAATATGGGCATGCGTTTTTTCCAAGCATTTTTCTGTTGGTTTAGCAAGACACGTGCTTCCCTGTTCAGCACACCCTCTTTTCACAAGCTGCATGGAATTGAGAATTAATATAATATTGCAAAGATGACTGCGAACACAATCAGCTTATAATGCTGAAATCAATGCAGTACAACTTACATTTGCATTAAGTGGGAAAACAGTGTCATAAAGCACTCAAAAATGCTTCTGATAGCAATGAGATGAACTGGAAGGCAGATCATAGACTCATAGAATAGCTTGGGTTGGAAGAGACCTTCAAAAGTGACCTAGTCCAATCTACCCCTGCAATGAATCTTCACCCATAACTTCTTCCTTTTGTGCCTTTAAGATGCAGAATGTTGTCACCTTTTATCTCTAGTATTTTATTTGGCATTTCCTAATTAATAGACTATCAGTGTGCTACAGCTTGCACAGTTTCTGGGCATGGTGAAAAGGGACAGCCACAGCCTGAAGGCTGGCAGGAGAATCCTTGATGCCCCCCTGAGCACTCCTGAATGCTTAGAGGCTCAGGCATCACAAACAACTGTGTTCACTGCCATGCCAGACAATGCATCTGCTGAAAATGGCATATATACTGCAATATTAACAGTTAGGTGTTTGCATAATGCCAAAGATCTGCACCTCAGACTTCAAGCACACACATAACAGAAGGGGCAAGGGCCAACATATGAGTTTTAAAACCAATTCCAAATATGTAACTTAAAAGGATAGTTGTGGTAACTTGTAACCTGGCAGAGAAGGGAGGTGAAAAAAATTCTGGCAACCGTACGCAAGAGAGGAATGCTGCACTGAAGTAAGATAAGCAACATTTACTTGGGGATACAGACTGCAAAATCCAAGTTTTTCTACTTCTGCTAAGGTAAGGAAATCTTTCCTTAATCTGAATAAAAGACAAGTCTTGCTCAGCAATAAAAACTGAAAGTGGGGGCTATCTTCCAAGGTAGCCATTGCTCAGACGTTTATGCGAGGAGGTGAGTAGTTCACCTGAATATTAAACATTGCCTTGACCTATGTAAGTTTTTGCTTTTGCTCTTCCTATTCTCCCCCCATTTGGGGAGGGATTGAGACCGCAGATGTGAGGGTGCTTACCAGCTGGCTGTGCTCAACACACCACAGTAAGAAAGACACTGATGCTTTGAAGAAGCTGAGGTACTTGTGTATATCCTTGGTGTTTGCTGATCCCACATAACCATGCCTCAGGCACTTCTACATTACTGGTGTGAGAAGGGAACGTTGTGGCATTTTTCCCTTGTGTTTCTTTTTAAGGCCGATAAAAATATGCAGCTAAATACTAGATGGAGATTTTAACAGCACCTACCCAGGTGAAATTCCACCTAGACTCTTCTGTCATGATTCAGGCAGGTTGCTCTTGGGCAATAGACCACCACAGCTAAGGATGCAGTGCACTGTTATACTTAACAGAATTTGCTGGTGGAACTACAGTTGACCTACAGCTGAATCCTTCCACCAGCATGTATTAAAACCCTTTCCTACATAGAATACACTATACTGATGAAGGACATTTTTTTATGTGATAACACCAGCATGGGGTGTTGTATCTGCTATAAATGACCTCAACCCTTCCATTTTCCACGCTTGTGTTCTGGTAGTTTTGCAAATGACAGCAATACAGGTATGCATTTACTGTAATGTTTAGGTACATACCACTATTACTACTGTAGCATATTTGTACAACAATAGTACAAAGCAAGCAGTATCTTGGTAAGACTTTACTGAGGCAGCATACAGTACTTTTCGTTGGAGGGGACCAGAGGACCACCAAAACTTAAAATTTAATCAGGTAACAACTCTAAACACATTAACTTTACTACTGCACCATGATAACTTGTTAAACTTGGCACACAAACAGAAATAATTACAGTTATGTAAGATTTCACAATATAGGATACTCTTTTTGCTTCTTCAATATTTTGCCAGACTCTGTGGTAGGAATGCTTTTATCAGTAATTTAACTAAAAATCTAAGAAATGGGATGTTTTGGTTATTTCTAAACTGCTTTTGAAATACATACTACATTTTTAGCAAATCTTCTTGCACATTGGGAAAAAACATTGGGTTAAGTACAGGCTATTTTGTTGCACACAATTCTGTTTCTAGTATTAAAGACTAACTTTTTGAGTCACTCCCATAAACCTTTGGTGGATCTGAATGGTGTTTTTTGGTGATTTTGATTATTTCTGGGCTGCTTATGAAATCTGTTCCTGATTTTTTTTTCTCATGTTACTGCAATAAAAGAATGTAACTGATAGGTTTGTTCCAAAATTCTTTTTTAAGATTACCCATCAAGAAATCAATACAGGCAAAAGATTATTTCAGGGGGCATTCTGGCGGATGTAGGGGATTCCTTGACATACAATGGACAGTGAGCTAAACAGTGAGAAAGTGAAACTGCTGGAAAGGTCAGGTACAGAACAGCCACAATTCAGCCCCATGCTATGGATGTCTGTAGACTGAGCACTGCTCCGTACCACAGTCAGTCCCAAAATGTACTGGACCACCAGGCTGCCTGAAGTCCTCTGTGTGCATGCACTTATGCTTTGACATGCTGAATTTATTTAACATTGATCCCACTGAAACAAGTAGTTTTTCTCCTACAGGAGTCTCACCTTCCCAAATGCAAAGGTCCTATGTGCTGCAGGTTATTTTTCTTTTCTCTGCTATCTTTCTGTAAAGCATAAGGACATAAATACTTGTACTTTGTAAACCCCTGCTTTTCTGATAAAATGGTTTTCCTTAGCTCCGCAATATCTGCCACTCTTGTACAATGTTAAATGGAAACTGTCATCTGCAAACAAAATGACAACATACAGATAATTAAATAATGCTCACCACAGCACTGGACAAGAGATATTTGCTGTTGCATTCTGCCATTTCACTGTAACTCTGGTGTCAGTTACATAAGAAGAGGAGAGACAGCAAGATAATTAAGCAGCAGCCGAACTCGCATGTTTATCTTCTGTCTCTCAGCAAAGCATCTTACATGATTATTTTCTGGGGATGTTAAGTGTACTTACACTACTGACACTGTTCACGAGTCCACTAGAGCAGCTACACCTCACATTTACTGAAGGGTTCTTTTAATTAGTTTCTCTGACATTATTATGCTTAACCCAAATGACTAATCAGACCTGAAAAGCTTTCACAGTACTAGACTGAGAACTGATGGAGGTGTGGATTCAAGCTGCTCTGATTCATACCAATGTAATAGCTCTCTTTTAGCATTTGGTCTTGTTCATGCTAAACATCATTCTTACAGAAAACTTGGCTCATATTCTAGTTTGGAATATTTAATTTAAACTGAAGAAATGCAGGGCTGAGTTACAGGCTTTTCCTTAAGCAAGCCTTGAGTGCTCCATGTTGTGAATTCCCTTGAATTCCTGCAGGAAGGGAAGGAATACAATTTTTTGGAAGTCCAGAGCAAGAGGCAGCCGAAGAACATAGTCTTTCTAGACAGTGGATAAAATGAGAACTCAAAAATAGCTGAATAAGCCTCTTTAACCCCATTTTCACTAGGTGCTAAGAAGTGCTATACAGATCTAAAGAATTAGTAAGGTACAGGAAGACCACAACAACTTAGGTTAGGCCATTTTCCACTAACTTCTCAGGAGCCCTTCAAATCCCAGCGATTTCTTCAGCCTGCATTATCCTGAAGCCATGTAAACTTTCTTAAAGCATCTGGGTAGTTCTATTTTGGCACACTAGTTTCCTACCTTCCTTTTTTATATTACATCACTTAATCCTCAGGCATAAAATAGGAAGAATGAGGACTAATTTCAGAGTTTGTGTATACCAAAGTTCAGGCTTTTCTTGTGTACTTCAAGTGAAAAAATAAAAAGCAAGCAAAGAAATGTTTCAGAACATGAACACTGAATCATAAAGATCTAAGAAAACAGAAATTTACTTAGATATTAGACTGATCACCTAAAAAAGGGAATCTGATTTTTTCATTTGCCAGAAGACACATGAAGTGGCATGAAACACACTGCAGTCACTGAGATGGTCAAGGGGAAAAAAGTAGCTCACTTCAGGTTGGGCATTCCACATCAAACTATGAAGAAATGTTTCTTTCCCATCTTTTAGGACTATTTTAAATAGAATAAAACTTCATAATGAAATATAAATGGAAAATTGCAATGCTTGTATCAAAGTGCCGATATGAAACATTTTAATATTTCTATTTCTTAGTTTTGACAGAAATTGGATAACATCAATAAAATTGATCAGGATATTATGAAGAATAGACCTAACAAGGAAAATCCCTGCAGCTGAAGCCTTAAAAGCATTGAACTAGACCTAGCAATAGAGAAGAAAACAAAGCAGCTCAGAGAATAAGTATGTATAGTATCCACGGCATATGATTATATCAGAGGACAAAATTGCTTTATCTCTGCTCAATTTAAAGGTGATTTAAAGTGAAGTGAACGGTGATATTTCTCTCAGAAAAACTCAGCACGGCCAACACAGAAATGCATAGGGCAATGGTATTAAGAGAGACAACAAAAAAAGCTACAGGGTCTACTGCTTCTCTGCAATATTCTGTATTTTTCACAGCGTCTTCCAAAATAACGTTTCTTAATTTTCTTCTGCAGATCCACCACAAGTATTGACTTGAAAGAACATCAGCCCCCTTTGATCTCCAGTTATTGTTCTGGAAATTACATTTTTGCCTCCTTTTTTCTTCAGGCTGCTTCTGACAGTCTTGTGAGTTTTTCTGTTCTCAGGTTTAGTGTTTCCATTTCCCTTCATGTTGTCACTTGTTGTGCAGCAGTATCAAGTGTAATTATTTTCCAGCCCCTGGAGTCCAACCACCATCTCCTCCCATGTGGTGCATGATATCAACACACAGCTCCAGGCGATCCAAGATGTTGTAGCTAAAAGCAGTGAATATGCGCACTTTCTGACCAGTTCAAATGGCAAGTAAAATGCAATCTTCCTAGTGATTTACGCCCTTAACATTTTGTTTTGCCTGTCATTGGGCTACAGGCACACACGCAGTTCCCAGCAGTGGCTCAGCTAATGGCAGCAGCAGGTAAAGATCTGATCTGAAGGTGAGGCTGGGTAGGACAGAGTCACATCCTCCTTTCTCATCCCTCATACATGATGAGTGTCGCAGCCCTCGATGCTCAGTGGTGCTGCAACAATTGCTTTTAATCCACTCTTAAATCAGACACCTGAAATGATACAACTACTCCACAAACGAAGATGATGTACAACTTTCTAAGCTGTGGGACAATGAAAGAGCTCTTAAAAAAATAAAAATATGGAACTGGTACTGCGGCAAGCTTCCACTGTTATCTTAGTCATCTTCCCATGGTGTGGAGCAGCATTGCTCACATGGTAACAGCGTTATCTCTTTAGGAAGGCATGAGAAGGCAGTGCAGTATCTGCACTGTCTCTCAGCCCAGCCAGCCAAGCACCTCCGACGATACACACTGCTGTGGCAGCTAGTCCAGCTTAACAGCTCGCTGTCACAGCAAGGCACATTTATAGCTCTTTCAGTGACCTAACTTGTTCCTTAAGAGGCAAACACCAAAGCTGGTGCTAGAAGGAGGAGAAAAAAAGGACCTCCTGTGACTTTTCAGCTGAGCCCTCAACACTGGGGGATCAAACCCGCAGAAGGGTAGATTCAAGTGGCCACTTTTTCCCCTCAGCACCCAGGATGCAACCATTCTAGGAGGAGGGAAAGGGGATGCCCGGATGAGAAGCGCAGCACTGGTGCTTCACTATTTATCCATGCCCAGCACAGGCAGGTAGGTTAGAATCATAGTTAGGGTTGGAAAGGACCTTAAGACCACCTAGTTCCAACCCCCCTCCCATGGGCAGGGACACCTCACACTAAACCATGCCACCAAAGGCTCTGTCCAGCCCAGCCTCGAACACCACCAGCAATGGAGCATTCACAACTTCCCTGGGCAACACATTCCAGTGCCTCACCACCCTCACAGTAAAGAACTTCCTCCTTATA